>JAQQZT010000006.1:26814950-26825053 GCA_030068275.1 Clarias platycephalus | reverse complement strand
CTTTATTCACTATACACACTATACTCACTTTACTCACTATACACACTATACTCACTATACTCAGTTTATTCACTATACACACTATACACACTTTATTCAGTTTATTCACTATACTCACTATACACACTATACTCACTATACACACTATACACACTATACTCACTTTATTCACTATACACACTATACTCACTTTACTCACTATACACACTATACTCACTATACTCAGTTTATTCACTATATACACTATACACACTTTATTCACTATACACACTATACTCACTATACTCACTATACTCACTATATTCAGTTTATTCATTATACTCACTATACACACTATACTCACTATACACACTATACTCACTAATATGAACTTTATTCACTGATGTGTGTGTGCGTGTGTTTATACATGTTTGGAGACATGATGAACAGTCTGATTTCTTTATCAGTTCCTCATGGAACTAACTAACCGCGACTGGTGGAGTTAGCAAGTGACAGTCAAAGTCAACTTTATTGTCAATTCTGCTACATTGTACAGTGCACACATATAGAGAATAGAAATTATGTTTATCTCAATCCTTGTTACAAATAACAACAAAAAAAAAAACTTAAGTAACATAAACTTAAAGAGCAACAGAGGTAAGACGACTGAGTAACTGTCCTGCAAAAAGGGACCGTTAACATCCCAGAAGGCTGATATGGTGCAAAATGGAACAGTGCAATAAGAATAGTGCAAGTGTGCTTATTTTAGTTGTTTAAAGTGACATTTTAAATAGCAATATAAAAACAGTATAAAAACAGTATAAACAAGGTATGTACATTTTTTTTTCTGGGTTGAGGTAGTGGACAGACCAATGGTGCTTAAAGTGACAGGTGCAAGTGTGTGAGTGTTGCGTGTTGTGTGTGAAATGAAGGAGTCAGAGAACAAGGGTGGGAGAGGCCGAAGAGCACAGGGGAGGCAGAGCTGGGAGGGAGTGGAGCTTCCTGATCGCCTGATGAATGAAGCTGTCCTTCAGTCTGCTTGTTCTGGCCTGGAGACTCCATAACTCTGAGTCGGGTGGGTAGGGTCACAGGCGATGTTGAGAGCTTTGCGTGTGAGGCGGGTGTTGTAAATGTCCAGGAGGGACGGAAGAGAGACACCAACGATCTCAGCTGCTCTCACTATGCGCTGGAGTGTCTTCCGGCAGGACACCGTACCACACAGTGATGCAGCTGGTCAGGATGCTCTCAATGGTGCCTCTGTCAGCGTCAGTGTAATGAACAGGAGGTGAGAGTGGTGTTAAACTCTTAGCGGTACTCTGTATCCTGAAGGTGAGGAGAATAAACCATGGAGGTGGTGGACGGTCCTGAGAAACTCACCAGAGTTACTGTATATTTACACTTATTACACTTTAGAATATCAGCTCCGTTAACTTCAGGGTTCTGGGGTCGAATCCCAAATAGCATTAAATGGAAAGCTAGTGCACTATGTAGGGTGTACAATCCCTTGTTCCACACACCAAGTAGTGCCCTTGATCAGGGGTTAAAGAGGGATTTGGGATTCAGCCTTGTGTTAGACGCTAGTTAGCTTTGTAGCTAAGCGTCTCTATTATCAGCGCTCGGGGAATAACGAGTTATTTGGAAATACACTTGGAACTAGATGTTGTATAATGGCGTATATAATATTACATTTTTACATACGTTTGTAATTATGTTGTTTGAGTGTGTGTGTTTCTCTCTGTGCACTTTAGAAGAATGCTAAATGAAAAAGGACAAACTGCTGAATGCTTACATTCCTAGAAGCACCATGAAGAAAGCCACCTCTGGACCTAAGGACAGAGACTCACTGTGTAAGACCACAAGGGCTACCTGAGTATATTTTTTAATTTAGCTGGTCAAAGTGTTCTGCTGTGATACTAAAGTTTTTTTTAAAACTGATCTGATCTGGTTAAACATCCCAGTTTCGTACTCTGACACAGTGGCATGTAAATGTGTAAAGTCCATTTCCTGTACAGCAGGTCCTTTCTCTTCAGTCATGATGTATAAATATCAAGAAAACCAATTAATATGTATTTTTATACAACCTGCACCCATCCACCCAGGACACAACCAAAAACACACACATGACATGAGACTGAAAAGACCTGTCCAGAACCCCTTTAAATTTGGGCCCAAAAAGAACATGTGACTTAAGTGACAGGGAGAGGCGTGACACATGGCCACACCTGTTCTCAACATCAGGATGCAGTACTGGAGTACTAATGTTTGAAAATCAGAAATGTTTTATTTTGTACAGAGATAATAATGAAATCATAAAATACATGTCTAACAAAGTTTGTACAAAAATATCACAAGGTGCATAATAGTTTTGCACAGATTTCACCGAGCCAGCGCAAACCCTTAAAGTGAATAAGGCTGAGGTGGGCACAGGAAGTGCTGGGAAAAAGCCATAGACAGGAAACGCTGCATCATTCAATCCTCAGCTGCTCTCCCCATGTCGTTTTCCCAAGTAGTCCTGGTTTGGGTGATTTTAGAATTACTTAGTGATAAGATAAATTATATATTCCTGAAATCACACCAGCTGATGTGGATTAAACCTGACCAGGCTTTCCCACCGCCGCTTGGGAGGTGTAGAAGGAAAATTGGGAAAACACTTGGATACAAAGTGCGAACTTGTAGGTAATTTCAAAAGAAACTCCAAGGACAGACTAACAAAACTTTTAAATACGCCACCTTTATACAAATCATGAAAATACTTGATGTCTTTGTCATGGCGTACTGAAAGTGCTGAATGTAGAAGTGATGAGAAACAAATGATTTTTATGCAAAGCACCCAAAACTGACACAGTTCCAAATCTACACTAACAGCAGATCTTAAGGGTGTTGAGTATCACTGGATTATCTGGATATTGAGCTGGTTTGATCGGAAAGCAAGTGTGACGTAGAGCAGATATAGAGGACGATCTACAGGACAGAAATTCTAATTTGCACCAGGTGGGTTCAGATGAGCTCATCCAGAAGCTTAAGTTTTGAATATGTGCAGAGCGAGTTCACCATGAGTCTACATCTCTGGGATAAGGTCTCACAGATTCTAGGACATTTCCCATCTGAAGAAAAGAGATAAATTCATCAGTATTTCTGTAGAAATATAGTAATCATAAATATGATTGGGGAAAAAAGGAAATGTAGGTAGAATATCCATTTTAACTGCCTTGTTTTTTCTGGTTAGAGGTAATTATCAGATTTATCATCAAAGATAAGAGGTGAGGAGTATTAACTCTAAGATGTAGTTTATATGCTGAGAAAAAGCTGAAATTATCCCAAGTACAGTGGAACCTCGGATTACGAGTACAATTCTTTCTGGAAGTGGCTCGTGTTCCAAAACACTCGTAAACCAAAGCGATTTTTCACCGATAAGAAATAATGTAAACTCAAATTATTCGTTCCACAGCCCAAAAAAATAAATACATAAAAATAGTTAACACAAAAGTAAAAATAAAACAAATTAACCTGCACTTTAAAAATAAATCCAGACAGATAAGCGTTTCCATTTATGTGTGCAGGCGCAAACGGAAACACTGTTTTATCGGAAAAATAAACAAGAAATCTCTCTAATGACACTTGTTTGAGCGACACACTAACGGAATCACTGCTGTGAAGTAAAAATAAAACAAATGAATCTGCACTTTACCTTTGAAAAGAATCGCGACAGAGCAGAGTTTCTGTGTAGAGCAGAGAGAAAGAGTGTGTGTGTGTTTATGAAGGTGAAAGTAGGAGGGATCTGTGTGTGTGTGTGTGTGTGTGTGTGTGTGGGTGGCACGGTGTCCAATGACGCACACACAGACACAGAGCAGGCTGAGCCTTGAGCAGAGAGAGAGAAAATCTTTAATCTCTCTAATGAGACTTTCTTTTGCTTTACACGCGCTGTACACACACGCATACAGACACAAAATAAAATATGTTTCACACACACACACGGATGTTGATTATACCAGTAAGAGACGAGCACTAAGACCCAGCAGTGGAGACGATTACCCACAATTCCGCAGCGCGCGAGAGAGAAAAACCGTTGGCTCAGTTGTGATCAGGTGACGCTCGGCGTCAAAACAAGAAGCGCATGCGTGATACATGATACTCGGTACTCGTAAACCAAGACTTGTTCGTTTTCAAGTCAAAATTTATTTAAGATATTTGCTCGTCTTACGGAACACTCGTAAACCGCGTTACTCGTAATCCGAGGTTCCACTGTAGTTAACATAGCAGGAACAGAGCCTACAGGGTCGGTCACATAGAACAAAAAGTCATCAGCATATAGTGCTAGTTTGTGCTCCTGCCCATTGGAATAATACCTTTAAAAGCAAGAGAGGATCTAAGATTAATGGATTACGGTTCAGGGTGTTCATGGGCTCCAGGCCTCCTGTGCCCCTTTACAGGACAAGCGCTATTCGGTGAGTAAATGTAAAAAAGTAAGGAGGAATGGCCACGCCTGGATTTTTTAACGAGGGGTGAAAGGGCACGACTGTACAGCACAAAACAGAGCATCACTGCAGAACTGACTGCATCACATTAATCATTTAATCTAAATGATCTTGTTCTTGTTATACTTAAAAGGCAAATTTTACATTTTAAATAATATATTAATACTTAATATGAAAGCAGGTAATAAGGAAAGTAAAGGAAGCCAACACTAATACTCCCCCTGTGAATTTATTGCATGTGTGATTGCATGCACAAAGCCTAGAACATGATGAGACACACGTTCCTCTCAGCTCAGGTTTATTATACCCTGACAGAAAGCTTTCTACAGCTGCTGTATCCCACAGATTATGCCAATCCTGTTTTATATCCTTACTCCAGACTGTCAGGTTTGTAAATCCTTCTTCCTGAACGAGTGTGAGCTTCATACTCCGCCTCTCTTCATCCCTGACACCCCTGTTCCCACGGGGGTCGCCGACCGAGCCAGACAAACCCTTCCAGCTGGTCTAGAAGTCCGGAAGTCTGGTATTGCTGACTCGGGCCTGGGAGTGTTCAGTAGAGGAGGCACGGTTCCGGTCGGGGCTCACTTCGGGCCGTATCAGGGGGGGCTGGTAGACCGAGAGGCAGCCATGAACAGCGCCTACTCCTGGGTGGTGAGCTGATTTAGTTATCACAGGTTTATAGTCATGTGCTTCCTTAGCAACAGCAACTTGTATAGAAGGCACTATTTATAACTGAACACTAATAATAAATGGATTAAAAATGTGAAATCGTTTTTTGTAAAAACTGCAGCACACAAAGACGTTCTGTATGATGGTGTGGAACAAACTTTATGGCTACAGTTTGTTGAAAGAACCTGTGGTGTGGATGTGATGGTCAGCTGCGTACAGTGATGTGTACGACAGTTGGTGATTATAAAGTGTGTTAAACATGGGTTTGTTGAAAATCGTAATAACATGACACAGGTAGAGTTCTAACAGGTAGAGTTCTAACAGGTAGAGTTCTCTGTTCCGCATTAGGATGAAGAGTATTATTTTAATTATAATTAGTGGTGGTGGTAATGGTGATGATTAATTCTTTAATGGGTTAATAAAAGTTTCTCTTTTTTGTAGATTTTCAAGAGCACACATTGTGAAGAGTATATAGATGGCACAAGAGAGGTGCGTGCCAACTGGATGAGGTGAGTCTGGACTTCGCAGAAACCCTTCTTATTTAGCTCTTACTTCTGTAATTCCCTGTTTGCTGTGTGTCCTCACTCTGTCAGGTACGTAAAATTGTGCTCGTAGTGAAGAAGAGCAGAACCTGGTGGCCTTCCAGTATCGAGAGGAGATTCTCTACCGCTGCTGTCGACCCATCAATCCGGGACAAGAGCTCTTGCTGGGGTACGAAGAGGACGACGCCAGAGTTCTCGGCGTAACGTTTCACTCCTTCTGGAACAAGAAGTGCTCCAGAAATAGTTACGTACAAATATTGTTTCTTTTTTTTATTTTCCCAACAGTCTTAAATTAATTCAGCTAAATTATTTCAGGATTTGTGCAAAACCAAAGCTGATCTGATAAACTCCCCATGATTACGCAAAGTCCACAAATATCATGTCGTATACTGTATTCAACTGATGTCTTCAAATGTAGCTGCATCACACACATTATTCTACCTCAGACTGTTTCTAACTATAACGTCGTAACTTGTTTTGGTTTCAGAAATGAACACCTCTTCATTGCAAGTCTTCTCCTGCACTTGGTGTTCACTTTGCTATACGGTTGAAATTTATCTCCACAAACACATAAAGAGATGCCACTATGAGGAATACGTCAAACTGAAGAAATCAGGAGAAACTCATCATCGCAAGGCCAAAAGACGCTCCGGTAAACGGTCCTCGGGTCCTCTCGGCTCCGAGACCTCGCCTGGTCAGGAGTGTAATGAAATGCATCAGTGCTCGGACTGTGGGAAGAATTTTAAGCTACAGAGTTATCTCAAGCAGCACCGGCACATTCACTCAGGAGAAAAACCACATCAGTGCTCGCAGTGCGGGAAGAGTTTCACCCGACTCACTCATCTCAAGCTACACCAGCGCGTCCACACGGGAGAAAGGCCGTACGAGTGCTCGTGGTGCGGGAAGAGATTCTCGGATCAGAGTGCTGCTCAGCGACATGAGCGCACACACACTGGAGTGAAACCGTTTCACTGCTCAGAATGTGGAATGAACTTTACTCGGCAGAGTAACCTGCGGCGACACCAGCGCATTCACACCGGGAGGAAGCCGTACACCTGCTCTCAATGCGGGAAGAGTTTCACCGACCTGACTGGGCTCCAAGCGCACCGCCAGGTCCACACAGGAGCCAGGCAGTACCCGTGTTCACAGTGCGGCTCGTCTTTTGGTCATCAGGGTACTCTTAAACTACACCTGCGCGTCCATACAGGGGAAAAGCCGTACACCTGCTCACAGTGCGGGAAGAGCTTCGCTCACAGAGAGCATCTTAAACTGCACCTGCGCATCCACACCGGAGAGAAGCCGTATCGCTGCTCAGAGTGCGGGAAGACCTTTAACCAGCTGAGTAATCTGAAAAGACACAACCGTATTCATAATGGAGAAAAGCCGTATCACTGCTCGGTGTGCGGAAAGAGTTTTACTCAACAGAACACTCTCCAGCTCCACCACCGCACACACACCGGCGAGAAGCCGTATCGCTGCTCGGCGTGCGGGAAGGGTTTCGCTCACCAGAGTACTTTCAGGATACACCAGCGCAGTCACACGGGGGAGAAGCCGTACTTCTGCTCACAGTGCGGGAACAACTTTATCAGTCAAGGAAGTCTACAGCGCCACCAGCGGGTCCACACCGGGGAGAAGCCGTATCACTGCTCACAGTGCGGAGGGAGTTTTACTCAGCGCTGCCATTTTAAATACCACAAACTCACTCACACCGGAGACGAGCCGTATCACTGCTCTTAGGACACACTGTCCTCTGAGCAGGGCTCCCCAAAGACTCCTGTGTGTTTAATCGATTACTGCTCGATCGTTCAGGGAGACACACACACCTGCACTGCCTCATGTCTGAACGATTTGTATACACTATTCTGTACATTTTAACATAAATGCAAACCAATTAAATTTATTAATACTTTATCCAGAAACGAAGGGCCGGTGTGTGTGTGTGTGTGTGTGTGTGTGCAGTTGCACAGGCTTTCATTCCAACCAATCAGAAGCCACACCTGATTCTATCTGATTAATTAGTCGTTCTTGGTTTTCAAGAGACTTTCAATCAGGTGTGGCTTCTGCTTAGTTGGAATGAAAGCCTGTACACACACACACACACACACACACATTATGCTTAAACTGGCCCTTTCTGTATACGGTTTGACACCTTTGCTTCATACCATGCTGCTGTTGAATTATGATTTCTTATTGCTCACAGGATGTTGATTAATTTTAGTGCTCCGACAGAAGTGCAGCTTTATACACTGTCAGGGCAAAATAAATAAATAAATAAATAAATAAATAAAGGGGTTAAATTATTAATCAAAGAAAACATTCAAATAACTGGAATACCGTTACAAACTGTCCAACATATTATTAACGCCTGGGAGGATAGTGCTGAACATTAGAAATGTGGCGTTTGGGGACAACTGCATCATGAAAACATGACAATAGAAATATGTTTAATAGTGAAAGTAAGAGTCCACAGTGTGACGAGGGACTGGGACTAAACAGCTGTGTGGCCATAAGAAACCCTGAGCGATGGGAAGGAGGAAAAGCTCATCATGCGTGTGTGTGTGTGTGTGTGTGTGTGTGTGTGTGTTAACTTTGTATTTATGCTCTTGTTCTAAGACATTACCATTTTTATAGTAACAGCTCATACTCACAGACCAGCGCTGTCTCAGTACCCAGAGGTAAAGCTTTAAGTTTTTATGACGGAGGATAACAAGCCGTGTTCTTTTAGTCTTTTTGAGTTCAAGCAAGAGAAGAGAAAAAACATTTTTTCCTAGTGTCGAGTTACAGGTGAGACAGTTACTGTTAGTAATGATAAATTAATAAATAAACCATTATAATATTTTTATTATTATTTGTTTTATGATTATTCTCTCTTTCTTACTGTCACTCATGTTGGTTGCTGTAGCACTAAAAAGCTGTTTTGAGTCTTCATCACAGTATGCACTATAATGTTTTATACTTTTAAAATAATGAATAAAATGTAAATGTGTTTGTTTTATTTGGTTCGTTTTATTTCCTGCTGTAATTACTGCTGTTCGAGTGTTGTTTTACAAAGGAAACTCAGAATCAAGTCTGCTGTAAGTGTTGCAGTAAGTAAAGACGAGGTTGTAGGCCTTCTGGTCATCCCAGTTAGAAGGAGAACAAGAGCTCAACCCCAGTCTTGTTTTGCCACTTCCCTCATTCAACTTTATGCTTAAACATCAGCAGGAACACCTTAACAGTCATCAGCAGAGAGCTTTATGAGCTGATTTTGGGTGCCACAGCAAGGCAGTGCAATGTCGGGGGTTTGCTTGAGTCTGCAGGAGCTGCGTGGTAGCGGCTCACTTCCTGGTAACCTCCTAGCTATCACCTGTGTGGCGGCCTGTTGTTGTAAACATTGCCGCGGCTATTGGTCAAGGGAGCGGCGAGGTCTGTGTCACTTGCCCGCATTCTCCACCATTGTAGAATAGAATACAAATGGGACACAGATACAGGACGCCCAAGTTGTGGCAGAAAATATGTCCTCTTGAAGAGGGAGCGAATGTGTGTGAGTAGTGAGAGAACAATGGAGAAACGCTCAGTGGACGTTCACGGAATGAGCCGAGAAATCAAGGATTTGATAAACAAATTTTATGATCGCCTGTAGCTTTTTCACTCACTAGTGTGAAGTTAGTGAATGTAATTCAAAACACATCTCGGGGTTAACTGTTTATACCGGGCTGGATCATCAGAGACTCACTAACACAGCAGCACCATTGAACCTAGTCCATGCTAAAATGCATCCATTGTAAGCCACTGTATTTAACTCTCTATCCTTACAAAAGAGGGTTTTTGCATGCTGTGGCCCTGTGCACTGAAAACATGGTGTTTATGCAAAACAAAGATGGCATCCTGCAGCACACACAGCGCTCCACCCAGCTGTAACCAGTGCACGCATATGTATTCCATTTGCCCAAGGTTTCCAGTCTCTCTGTAACTTTAACAGCACTAATGTTAATGTCCTTCTCTTCACCAGCATTACATGAACCCGTGTGTGTGTGAACTCTGAATTGGTATTAAAATACCAAGAACAGGTGTTTAAACGTCTGCCATCAGATATCTGTGTGTAGTCATTATTGATTATTTTAAAAAATTATAATTTAGCTGAAATGTGAGGCTTATTCACTCTCCATGTGAACCAAAAAACACCTTTGCATGCTTTTCAAGCACCTGTGCCCATGGTTATGTCTCCAACAGGAGGAGATGATCCACTTAGTTGACTACATGCAAAATAGAAAGATCATTCTAGTTCGGATTAATTCAGAATTCTGCCTTTTCAGCCAATAGGAAATAAGAGGGCGGGGTTGTGGATGGTTTGATCAGTAAAACAATGACGGTGCTGCTGATTATGTACAGTGGCTTGCAAAAGTATTCGGCCCCCTTGAACTTTTCCACATTTTGTCACATTACAGCCACAAACATG
>JAQQZT010000006.1:26804765-26814850 GCA_030068275.1 Clarias platycephalus | reverse complement strand
ACACGTGAGAAGTGGAACGAAAATCATACATGATTCCAAACATTTTTTACAAATAAATAACTGAAAAGTGGGGGGTGTGTAATTATTCAGATAATTAACCTGCACTTTACAATTGAAAAAAGCAAAAATAAATCCTGACATAAGTGTTTGTGCACGCAGGCAGTGTGTGTGTGTGTGTGTGTGTGTGTGTGTGTTTATTTATGTGAGTGAAGCTAAAGTAAGAGGAGAGGAGAAATCAGACCTTCCCCTCTCCCTCTTCTTGTCTTACACAGTAACTCTTCCTTCTTTCTTATTTGATTTTCACACACACACTAACAGAAACACTGCCTTATTAACAAGGAACATCTCTAATGACCCTCGAGTGCGCGTACACTAATACAATCACTGATATAAAAAATATAATAAAACAAATTAACCTGCACTCTCCCTTTGAAAAGAATCACGACAGAGCGGAGTTTCCGTTAGTGTGTGTGTGTGTGTGTGTGTGTGTGTGAAGGCGAGGGGAGGCGGGGAAAGGGGCAGGCTGTCAGAGAGAGAGAGAGAGAGAGAGAGAGAAAATGGCTCTTTAACCTCTCTAATGACACTTGCTTTTGCTTTACATGCGCGCACACACACACGTGTTCTAATAAACAGTACACGCGTGCTGTACACACACACACTGTAACACTCAGATAAAATATATTTAACTAATGTTACACTAAAAGAGAGCTCTTTATCTTTGTGTCTGAGTGCTTTAAAAACCAGTGAACGAGAATGACACAAACAAGACCACTTTAACCGAACCAGAAGTGTATTATACAAAAATTAAACAAAAAAGGTGCACCAACCAAGAAAACTAATAAAGCTGTCACTCCTAACTCCCTCCTCGAGTGCTTTGCCGGGCCGGCTTTTATTTCCGGGTCATGTGACCATGTGCGTCACCATCTTCCCGTGCCGACCGGCAACATAGTCTCGCGGGAGTGGGAACCAATACACATAAAATGCATAGGCACAAGAAAAACCTTCAGGACATAATTATTAAGTGCTGCAGCTTTTACTTTAAGCCGACTTAAAAATAATTAAAAAATAATTTTTTTAAAATAAAAGATGTTTTACGCACACACACGTGGTCACAGTGTTATAGTAAACAGTAGATGTTGATTATAACAGTAAGAGACGCGCACTGAGACCCAGCAGGGGAGACGATTACCCACAATTCCGCAGCGAATACTGTGATGAGACCCTCAGCCACAGTAAAACAACTGAATGGTGCAAAAATTTTAAAGAAGGCCGTAATTCTTGAACAAACAAATCAGGCAAGTCCTGCACACATCAGAGCAAAGATTTACCTTTTAAATGTCTGCGCCACATTTATTTTGTAACTTTCCAGTCCCAAAATTTTAGAAGGTCAAAAGTTCAGAATCACAGTCAGGGTTCTTGACCAAGGAATTTGATTCAGTACAGACATAAATAACACTGTACATTTTGTTTATAGACCATACACTAGACACAGTACGTACACAACATTCAATAACTATACAGATTAAATAAAGACTGCAAAAAATAGACAAAGTAACAGATTGGTGTAATAACTTTATTGTGCATCACATATGATAAGGCAGTTTGTTTGAACAATACACAATATACAGTTTAAGAAATGCGAGTAGTGCAAATAACCGTAATGTGTGTCACATATGGGGAAGAAGTGATGACTGACTGTTACAGCCATACAGTATTTGTAGATGTGTACTAGGGTGTAAGAAGTTTGCAAAAGCATGTTGGTGTTTTTATACAGCAGGGAAGAGGTGAGAAGGTTGTTTTCAGGTGTGAGGGGTCTGAAGTGATTTTTTTTGCCCGTTTGGGACAGGGGACCTGTTTGCTTCTGGTCCTGTTATGTGGCTGCTCCAAACCAGACGGCGATGGATGGACACAGGACGATGAAGGATAAGGATTAGTGTCAATCCATCACAGAGCACACATACACATACACAAATACACTACAGGAAACTTGAGAATGGCAATTAATCTAATCTGCTTGTCTTTGGACAGTGAAAGGAAACTGGAGTACCTGGAGAAAACCCATCAAGCACAGGGAGAACATGAAAACTCTGTGCACACAGACCCGAGACAGAAATCAAACCCAGAACCTGGAGGTGCAAGGTGACAGTGCTAACCACTAAGCCACAATGTAAATCATTTTTATTATTATTTATTAATAATTTGTCTGTGTCCTACAGAACCCCTAAACGGGTGCAAAAATAAATTGATTATCTTTTTTGCCCCAGAAAGTATGAGAATTTTTATTATTTTAATGGCTTAATGCTTAATCTGTGCTTATTATACAATTATTTAAAATAACTTGTATAATACCAAAGTAGAGCTCACATACTCATGAGGTCACATGAGCTTTTCACACCCTGCATAAATTTGCATACATTAATCTTTGTCCAAGGTTCCAATGTGCAAATCAGGAGCATCATGTACACTTCAAAGCAAAAGATTTAACTTTTAAATGTCTGCAGCACATTTATTCAGTAACTTTACAGTCCCAAAAAAATCTGAGAAGGTTAGAATGTTCAGTAAGCTGAGTTAATAAATATTCTGGTTCAATTCTACCTAGTGTTCAGGATTATATGTGAATTAGACACACTGAAACTTTCTGTGAACATCAGGAAGGAAAATGTGTCGCTGTTATGAAGAATATTCTCCTCATACTCACCTTCTATACCGCTTTATCCTGTATTCAGGAGCATTAGGGCACAAGGCAGGGTACCAATCCATCACAGGGCACACACACTATAGACAATTTGGGAACAGCAATTAACCTAATCTGCATGTCTTTGGACTGTGGGAGGAAACCAGAGAACCCACAGGAAACCCACCAAGCACGGGGAGAACATGCGAACTCCATACACACACAGAGACGGGAATCAGGCCTGGCCGGGAATCGAACCCGGACCCTGGCGGTGCAAGGCGACAGCGCTAACCACTACACCACCGTGCCGCCTTTCTCCTTACAATTATTTAAAAATATATCTGTAGAACAGGCTGAGAGTAGACGTGCGGAGATGAGCTGTTTAAATCTGGAGAGGGGTGTGAGTGCGCGTGCTGTAGCAACGTCTCAACAGCTTCAGTTTTCTCTCTCTCTCTCTCTCTCTCACACACACACACACACACACGTTTCTGAGAAAAGTAAAATCTCTGTTTCAGTCACAGGTTTTTGCCAAAGCATTGCGTGCGCGTGCGTGTTCGCGCACATGCTACTGAGGTAAGTTAAACCCTGAGGTGAGTTAGAGGATGCTAACTACGCTAACTTCACTGGTTTATAAAAACAGTACACAGACATTAAACGTTTAGTTTAATGAATTTATTTATTTAGTTTATACTTATGATAGATAACATACTATCTGACCATTTGATTCATACACATTCACATTCCGTACAAACTTAAATAATTATTTTGATTGTGTGAAGCTGCTTTGAGACAATGACAATTGTTAAAGCGCTATACAAATAAAATTGAATTGAATTGAATTAAATACTGTATCTACATAACGCTGTTAGTTTTTAATGATTTAGTAGCTGAGTTAGATTAGCTTATATTATCTCCATAAAAAATTAACATTTGTTGATCTGTGTTGAGGTAAAGCAGGTCTCTTATGAGTGATAAGTTTATCTGGTGAAAAGTGTTTTATTCAGCACTTACATTTATACACACAGTCTCATCATTGCTTATGGATATTTTACCTCGAAGGATTTTTACTGCAATATGACAAAGAACAATGTAAAATAAATAAATAAATAAGTTTAAAAAAAAAAAAAAAAAAAAAACTTTTTACATAGTTTACAGTGGGGCTTTTAAAAGAAAATTACTATTATATGTAAATATATGGACTACATCAGGATTAAGGTGTTGAGGTGTGACTTTTTATTGTTGTTGTTGTTGTTGTTGTTAAAGTAACTGAATATGGCCTGGCTCTGTCCATACAGTTTATAAGTGATAATAGAAATCATTATAAATGAAATAGAGCTGTGAGCTAACGCTAATTGATATGAAATAGCTAATGTTAGCTTTAGAGCAGAAATTAGCTAAAAATAAGGACAAACGTCTAATAATTTGAGAATTATTATGTTTTCAATCCAGCACAAAGCACGAACGTGAGCACAGAAGTCGGTCACAGATTTAAGAACATTAATATTTTGCGGTCTCTTTTGCACTGTTGAGTGTTTTCAGTGTGTTAAACAGGTGGAGAGTGGTGACTGTATACACTCACAGTCTTGTATACTTATAATAGGGACAAATTCAAAATAATAATGATAATAATAAAACATTATGTTTACCTGTTCACAACAGTTTCCCAAACTTTTTTATAGAGACCAAGTTCACACAAGACATTACAGGTCTTACAAACAAGTTTCATTCCTGGAGCATGTTCGTAAGTCGAATTTGTTTTTAAGTCTGACAAAGTGAGTCTTTATACTTATATAAATCGCAAGAGGAATCCCGGATGCCATTTTGTCTTAGAGATGTTTTCCACTGTATTGGACTGTGAACTGTTTTGTTGAGGATTTTCCGAAATTAGGATTATTCATCATTAGGACAGCTTTACAGGGCAGACATTTTCTATCATCGTGCTCTTGAATTGATTCATTAAAACCGGTGAGGCTGACTCATTTCTCCCGCACCCCATCACACGCACATATACACACACACATACAATATACCAGACATTATACATTTTATACATTCACTTACACACTGAAAATATTGTATATAATTGTAAATATTGGTATTTGGTGCACTGCTGTGTCTAATGCTTGTACAATTCACGTGAGCTTCTTCCACGATTGAACTGTAGGTAGCACCATGGTCCATTAGTATCTGCGGAAATTCGTAACTTGGAAGTTTGGAAGTCGGGGACTATCTGTATTAATAAATCATAAAAAAAAGTTTACACACCATCTTACCTTAAATAGTAAACCTGCCATTTCTGGGATAGGCAACATATGACAAGATGATGTATGTACCATTAAAAGCGTTCAAGTCAGCAATAAAGATAAACTTTAAAATTAATACCATATAAATGACTGTCTGACTGCTTTTCTTTTCTCTACTCTCACTCTAACTGCAGGTGGAATTATAACACAAACTGTGACAGAGGTAGAAAACTAACTAGCTGCATAAATTTGCATACATTAATCTTTGTCAAAGGTTCCAATGTGCAAATCAGGCACATCATGTACACTTCAGAGCAAAAGATTTAACTTTTAAATGTCTGCATCACATTTATTTTGTAACTTTACAGTCCCAAAATCTTAGAAGGTCAAAAATGTTCAGGATTGTATGTAAAGTAGACACACTGAAACTTTCTAAAACAATGCCATGAATATCAGTACAGTTTAGGTTAAAATATGTGAATATACAGAACTGCTAAATGAGCAGGCCGAGCTGCGCGGTGATAAACTGGCACATGCATGGTATAATATTTTTACCATTCCACCTACAGTTAATTTAAAAGTAAAATATAACCAGAAAAACTAGTAAATACAAATGATACCCAATAGCTGTATTTATAGGCGGAGTCACAGATTATCTGATTTACTCTAAACTGCTGCAGAATTATAGCACAAACCATGACAGTGTTTTCTAACTATGTAACTCCCCCTTGTGACTGAAACGTTTACTGCAGACATAAATTGCAATCATGGCGACCCAAATAAAATCTTCAGTGCCCCAGTGTTTGGGAACCAGTGCATTACACTGGTCATCTTCATCAGACAGGTAGTGAGAACACAGCGGAGACCTCGTGATATTTGAAATAGGATCCAGGCAGGAACCCACGGAAAGGAGCAGGAACCTGTGCGCTAAAGGAGCTTGTCCACTTCAGGGCAGGTACACCATGACTGTGGTGGTGTTAGAGGTAAGAAACATTGAGTGTAGTGGAGCGTTTTACAAAGGCTAGCTTTAGGTGTAGGGAGGCACCACCATCACAAAGACTCACCTCGCAGAAGACGAAGTAGAACCCAGTAGAACTTTCTAATGGTTCCTAATGGGTTTTTACTGTAATAAAACTGTTCTTCCTAATGCTCAATGATGCACTCCACAGTTCTGGTGATGCCTATCTCTACTTTCTCGTCTTATAAATGATATTTGAACTATAATAAAATGTTACGAAATGAACACCAATCATACGTCTCAGACAGATTTATTCTGTCTGAAGTGCTGTCTAAGACACCTGCTCACGGATTTAATGATGAACAAGTACACCATGTGACTGAGGCCAGGGGTAGCTCAGTGGATAAGGAGTTGGACTATGGATCAGAAGGTCACAGGGTCGAACCCCCCAACCGCTATACCACCTTAACCCTCAAGTGCTCAGATGTACAATGAGATAAAAATGTGTCTGGATAAGAGCATCTGCCAAATACCAGAATGGTGATGTCAGGTCGATGGGAAATTAAAGCACAGAAGCCAACTTTGATGTTAAATATTTAACTGGATATTTATTTAGTGGAGAAACAGCAGCATCAGAACAACAACAAAAAGAACTCTCTCTGAGCAAGTTTCCAAAGCCAAGTAGTTTTTTTCCCTTCAGGTTTCACTTTTGTGTTTTGAGAGAACAGGGCTTCATCCCAAATCAGCCAAACACCCTTCCACCCCAATAAACACTAATCAATACCTAGTAATACCTGTAGTAAACATAGTAACTCTTTATTATTGTGTTATGCTAATTAGCTACACTAGCATGAGGTTTGGGACGCAGCCCTGGGCTGAGAGCTACTCCAGATGACTGCTGTGTGTGTGTGTGTGTCTATGTGATTAGAGTAAAGCTATATGAAGTGTGTGGTGATGAAGTGAGTGGATTAGATCTCAAGTCCACAGCGCTAAGGGATGACATCGCGCAGACACGCTCCCACGGAACCTCTGAAAGAGGACACAGAACAGAAAAGAATTATTACACTCAGGGTGCAGATCGCACTGGGGTTCAGAGCAGAGTACATGCCATCATTAAAAACATCCCCAGTCGACCTCCTAAGAGCCGACACCATGCGAGGGTTATCGCTAACCTGTGTAGGTACACCTTCACATCAGTGCTAGCAGCGCTAATCATTATAGCATGTTTAAAGGCAGTAAGGTCACCTGCTTGCCTCTTCAAGACTCACCTGTTCACCCAAATTCTAGAAAGACTTCAGTCACATTAAGGTAAAGCAGGAAGTGCCAAGCTGGTGTATTTAATAATAATAATAATAATAATAATAATAATACCTGCGATCTGGTTTCCTGACATGTTGATGTTCTGCAGCGTGGGTACGTTTGTCAGTTGTTCAGGAAAAACACTGAAGTTATTATTAGATAAATTGATGCTGGTGAGATGCTGCATGTCTCCAACAGCGTCTGGGAGTTTAGTCAGCGTGTTGCCCTGTACATCCAGCTCTATACACACACACACACACACACACTGTGATTAACCTTCTTGCAGTGCTCAGTGCTTCTCTCTGCTGTAGCCTCAGGCAGCATGTTCATGGGTTTAGCAATGCACATGTATTATATGTGTTTTGTATTCTGTGTGAGAGGGTTAGACGGTGGAGGCGGGGTTAGGAGGTGGAGTGGCGGACCGGTCAGGGACAGGGGTCTGTACCTCTTAACTGGGTGAACATGGTGAAGAACTTGCTGCTTAAACTCTTGAGTTTGTTGTTAGCCAGTGTGATGGTGTGTATTTTATCTGCACAGCTGCGGATCATTTTTAAGACGCCATCAGGAAAGCTGATTAGGTTACAGTCCGACAGATCTACACATGACAGAGAGAGAGAGAGATATTAGTGTAGAGTGTTTATTATTACTCAGACACATGGTTATAGTATGTGTAAGTAATAAACACTGAGGGACAGTGTGGTGTGACGGAGCAGGGTTACTGTGATCACACTGATTATTTTCCTCTAATAGCACATCCGTGAGTGTTTTATTCGTCGAGAGTCGAGGTGTTTACCCAGGGTGTCTAACCCGTCCTCCATGGTGGCGTTGATCCTCCGGGCGACGGTGGCCACCGCCTCCCCCATCCTGTGCCAGTTAGCGCGATCTGAAGAGTGTATAAATAGTGTTAATCGATTTGTACTAAAACACACCCCTCGAAGCCCAGTCACTCAGCATAGTGCAGACTCATACAGGGGGTGTGGCCTAATGTCTGAAGGCGGAGCAGGTGAGGAGATTGAAGGGGTGTTACTGCGCCAACAGTAGTGTTGTGTAGTGTAGCGTTGTGTAGTGTAGTGTTATGTTGTGTAGTGTTCTGTAGTGTTGTGTAGTTTTATGTTGTGTAGTGTTATGTTGTGTAGTGTAGTGTAGCGTTGTGTAGTGTAGTTTTATGTTGTGTAGTGTTGTGTAGTGTAGTGTAGCGTTGTGTAGTGTAGTTTTATGTTGTGTAGTGTTGTGTTTCTGTGTTCATCCAAACAGGCCCAGGTTTCACACTGAGTAGGTAGAAATATGAAAGATCAAAAAATTGTGTTTATTTGATTCCTATTCAAGACACTTTGATAAGAATGACTGTATATTGTTAATATAGGCTACAGAGTTTCATTTTTTTACAGTTTCGATTGTTGGTGTGCCTTGTGATTTTGTTCAATTAAAAATGTACCTTGGCTCAAAAAAGGTTGAAAAACACTGGTGTAATGTTCTGTAGCGTTGTGTAGTGTAGTGTTGTGTAGTTTTATGTTGTGTAGTGTTGTGTAGCATTGTGTAGTGTTATGTTGTGTAGTGTTGTGTAGCATAATGTTATGTTGTGTAGTGTTATGTTTTGTAGTGTTCTGTAGCGTTGTGTAGTGTAGTGTTATGTAGTTTTATGTTGTGTAGTGTAGTGTAGCGTTGTGTAGTGTAGTGTTATGTTTTGTAGTGTTCTGTAGCGTTGTGTAGTGTAGTGTTATGTTGTGTAGCTTTGTGTAGTTTTATGTTGTGTAGTGTTATGTAGTGTAGTGTAGCGTTGTGTAGTGTAATGTTGTGTAGTGTTCTGTAGCGTTGTGTAGTGTAGTGTTGTGTAGTTTTATGTTGTGTAGCGTTGTGTAGTGTTATGTAGTGTAGTGTTGTGTAGTGTAGTGTTATGTTGTGTAGTGTTCTGTAGCGTTGTGTAGTGTAGTGTTATGTTGTGTAGCTTTGTGTAGTTTTATGTTGTGTAGTGTAGCGTTGTGTAGTGTAGTGTTATGTTGTGTAGTGTTCTGTAGCGTTGTGTAGTGTAGTGTTGTGTAGTTTTATGTTGTGTAGTGTTGTGTAGCGTTGTGTTTCCTCTAAAGATGTCAGGAGTCGCACCAGCGTTGATGCCGTCATGTGATGGTCAGAAGAGAGGCGTAGATTCTTCATGTTGAAGTGTTTATAAACTCTGACTGTATATGTGTCTGTTTATCTCAGTTTGATCAATTTGATTTATATCAGTTTTCCCAATGGGGCCGGTTCTATGGGGGGGCAAGAGGGGGCACAAATCTAAATTTTTAAATGTTGAGAAAGCACATGTTAATATAATCACAAAATGAATATATTACAAGTTGATAAAATGATCTGCGGTAGCGGTAAATTGATGTGTTCATTCACAGGCTGCAGCGCGCACACACACACGCATGCACACACACTCCTCCCCTGAACCCTCGCTAAACATCTAATCACCGTGCGCATGCAAATGAGTCAAGACGTAGCCTAACGTAGTGTCGTGTAGGAGACTGTTGTTGTAGAGTGTATTTCAGAGAAGAGAGCTGTTCATTTACTATAAATTTTTTTTTTTTTTATATATATATATATATATATAAAACATAATATGAACTGTTCTATAGCCCATCTGCTTTAACTTAGTTTTTATTATTCATAAGACAACCTTTCAGTTTTGTAAATATTCTATTTATAGTGTGTTAAGTCTTACTTTAGGTTAAACATTTTTGAGAATTTGACCATCCAGCTAAGATAAAGGTTATGTCGTTGATTGATAAAATCTGGATTAAGGATATTTTATTTTATTTATTTTTTAGTTTCCCCCCTGAGGGATTGCCACCTTGTTGTGGTCAGGGGGTTTGCGTGCCTCAGTGACCTTAAGATCTATACCAGCAGGAGCTTAGTCTTCAAGTGGGACACC
>JAQQZT010000006.1:26750055-26763907 GCA_030068275.1 Clarias platycephalus | reverse complement strand
TAAATTCTGTATTGAAACATTACATGTCTACCCTGTAATATCCCTGTTTAAAATCAATAAAAATATTGTTGAGAAAAATAAAGAGGAAAAATGAATAAGGGAAACGAGGGAACAGAAGATTGGTCTAGGAAGTAAAAATTGTGTGTGTGTTTGTGTGTGCACGTGTGTGTGTGTGGGGTTATGCTATTCATTTAGCGTGCTCTCTCTCTCTTACACACACACACAGTTTTGCGTCACGGTTGTATCTGTGGCTGGAAAGTTCAGCACGCAGCCGTCTGCAGAAGTCATTAAGAAATCTGTCTTCATTTGATTTTCTCCTAAAAAATGCAGTAACAGAGAGGGAGAGGGAGCCAAACACACACACACACACACACACACACACACACACACACACACACACACACACACACTAAACTAAATCAAACTAACCAGAACCATAGCCATCCAGTAGCTGATCAGTGTGTGTGTGTGTGTGTGTGAAATGATTTATTCAGCAGTGTTAACAAATCTCTCTCTCCCTCTTCCTGTATGGTTCTGTATCTCTCTGGCTCACAGAGATCAGAGTGTAAAGCCTTTACCAGTCACATGTCCCAGCGTGTGTGATTCAGTAGTACAGCGCCCCCTGGAGGGTGAAACAGTCGTTGCGTGAGCACCGTCAAACACTCGAGATTTCTTTCTCATTCCATCACACACCATCTCACTCACAATCCACAACTCTGGTGGTAGATATTCTATGTAATTAAAAGTATGTGCACCTCTAATTAATGTGCTCATACGTGCATCGTCACTGGAACTAAACATGACGACACCCCTGTGAGACCCACACATCCATCTCTATGGAGACACGGTGTGTGAAGAGTGTGTTAGGAGCAGAAGAACTGGAGCGTCCTGCACAGAGCCCTGACTGAACATGCTGAACCATCAGCGCTGGGATGAACTGGAGCCTTGACATCAGCGCCCAAGCTCATTAATGGTCCTGAACACACACACACACACACACACACACACACACACACACACACACACACACACACACACAAGCCAACATCTAGTGTACAGCCTTCCCAGAAGAGTGGAGTGCTTTATAACAGGAAGCACAGGGGGAATAAATCTGAAGCTGGACGCTTAACACACAAACCCTGAATAAACACCGCAGTAACGCTGAAGGATCTCGGATACAAACGTTCCCTATAAACCTGTACGATAAACGAGTGGAGTGATAATTCAGGGCTTTAAATGTAAAGTCAAAGTGTGTGTGTGTGTGTTCACCATGAGGACCTTTAACCTTGGTTCAGCCTCTGGAGCAGAACTCGCAGATGGGGAAAAGATTTAGGTGGACGTCTCTGCTGTCGTTCTCCCTCTGTCCCTCGCTCTGTCCCGTCTCTGTGCTGCTGTCCTTTCCCCATGGAGGAATGAGAGGAATTCTGTGTGTGTGTGAGAGAGAGAGAGAGAGAGAGAGAAAAAGAGAGAATGCAAGCTGTCCTTGGCCAAACTGACTCCACATTTATGGCGTGTGTGTGTGTGTGTGTGTGTTTTGGAAATTAAGCCAAACTGGTCATTTCCTGGATGATCGTCTCTAATTATTTGCAGCTGTTGATGTTGGTTATCAGACCCCTGTGTGAGGTATGTGTGTGGGAATTATGGAGTTATAACACACCTGGTGTGTGTGTGTGTGTGTGTGTGTATGGGGCGTGGGTGGGTTTGTCAATCTGCATGGAAAGAGTTAGCAATGTGCTGTGTGTGTCTGTGCATTGTTGGATGGAATTTAGGAACAGAGCTGCACACACACACACACACACACACACACACACACACACACATACATATATATATATATGGAGAGAGAGAGAGCGCCATGGGGAGAAAGACTGTCGCACATTTGTGTGTGTGTGTGTCTGGTTTCTCTTCTTCTGTTGCTTTAGACTGCAACTGATGTGTGAAGACTGTGGTCAAGGTTATGCTGCAAGTGTATGTCAAAATGTGTGTGTGTGTGTGTGTGTGTGTGTGTGTGTGTGTGTGTGTGAGAGAGTGTGAGGGAGGGAGAGCTAAGTTTCACACATGACTTCCATACATTGGCACCATGACGACCCAGACAGTGTGTGTCTGTTCATGAAAGAGAGAAACTGCTAAGTGTTTATAGACTCCTGGGAGAACAGGGCACTCAGGGTAATCAGGACACACACACACACACACATTCTTACATTTTCCCACAGGAGAAGTTAAATTTTTGCTTGAGAGTGTGTAACCACATAAACCTTCTGACTGAGGGAGATTCCTGCACTCGCTGGTCTGAGGTTTGTGTAAAATTAAAAACCTACATGGCTTCGGTTCTCCGCGGTTCTAACTGCTGATCACTCAACGCTCGGGATCATCAGGATGACCAGCTGTGGATCCGCGGCCAAGAACCATCCACAGGGTGTTTACACGACTCGGACCGAGACCAGAGCAGAGTTAGAGATGCTCATGCGCTTCATCCTGTGAGGTGTCACACAATCCTCTGATCACAGCAACAGACGAGACGATCGACAGAATATGGAATTATGGACAGTTGCATAGATGTTTGAATTTATATGATATTAATTGCCCCGCCCCCTTCCATGATGTTCTCACCTTCCCTTGGTTTCCCTGTTCCCCGAGGGCCGCACCGAAACGCAAGAGTTCAATTCCCGGGTGATGCTTAATGGGTACAGGGAGCAGAATGGCCAGGAGAGGGGGAGGGGTGGTGTATCCCCAGTCTGACATCAGTCACAATGACACTAGCCAATCACAAGCATCTGTGAGCTGACGCAAGCGGAATGGGCGGATAGCGTGTGTTGGTATATGGCTGCTGATGGGAAAGGTTCCCAACTGCTACATGTTGGCTTGATTGAACCATGCAGATGTTTTAGGAGAACTTTCATGTTCTCCTAACCTCCTTTTCCTCCACATCTCAAAGGTCTTGTCCTAGAGTCAGATTGCCATGGTCATTGAACCTGTCTGGGATGACTTGGAGCATTAGCATGTTGAATGTTAGCATGCTGAGCCGTTAGAAGAATCTGTTGATGTGGTGATTTTTCCAGTTATGGTTGATTGTTCTCTTGGCATACCTTTGGCTGTTAATACCATTCTCCACTACCAGCCTGGACTGTCCACACACACAGTTGGATCCAACTCACAGATCAATTTTGTTGGTACCAAATTCTGAGCCTCAACAGGCTACCCTTCTCCATCTTCACCTCTCCAGGCTGGGTGACCCTGCACTCTGTAGAGCCTCAGATTCATGTTCTCATCTGGCAGGAGAGGAACCTGACATGGTCTTCTCCTGTTGGAGCTCATGCATTCATCTAATGGTTTGACATCTAATGGTCTGAGATGCTTTTCTGTTCATCATGGTTGTGTAGAACGTTTATCTGGGTCACTGTGGCATTTCACTCCAGTCTGATCATCCTCCTCTGATTGCTCTTATTCACAAGATGTTTGTCTGTAGACCTTCAACCTGCTCACATGGTGTTTTGTCTTTATTGCACCATTCTGAGTAACTTTAGAGGTTCTGGAGTTACAGAGATCAGACTCTTCTTCCCTGCTGATGTTTGAGGTTTGATTTACAGAAGCTCTCGAGCTGTATCTGAGTGAAGATCAAAGTGTTTTCCTGCTGTGATGAATGATTGATCTGTTATGAGTGAAATGTTTAAGTTGGACACGTACTGATGGAGAGATTCTTCCATGCTGAAGTGCGTCACTGATCCCCTGCTGGTTCTGGTGGTTTACAAACTCATGGATGTTCTCATGGATACATCTCATGAGCTTTAAAGCATTCCCATTGATTCACAGCAGCTTATGATGATTATTTTAATGATCTTTCCACGGTTGTTCCTCACCACAGTTATGGTTTTAATCCCAGTGTTGCGTTACAGTACTGTGGGAATCTGAACCTTTAGTAACCACGTTAAACCAGAACATACATGGAGAGAAAAAGATTGTTTAGTACTCGAGTGTCTCCATGGTGTCAACCCTGAGAATTAATCAGAATGATCAAATAGTCCCTGATGAGATGGCAACAAGAGGAACCAGATTCAGCAGGGAACCCATCCTCATCTGGGTGATAACGGATAGCAGGGATTGATCTGCACTCATACTGTGTGTTAGGAGGCTGGAAGTTCAGTATAACAGGAGATGTGGAGAAATTCATATGGAGTCCAGTTCATTATTGGAGGCTCAGGTAGACGCGTCTCTCTGGAGACCAGCTGTCTCCGTCAGCCAAGGACAGGACTGTCTTCATGGTAAAGTGGAACCGTCCCCAGACAGACCACATGGGGCATCCATGTGACGAGAAGCAGGACACAAGGACGAGTCAGACAGGTCCAGAGGGCAGATGGAGTCTGGATCACTGGCAGCTCAGGAGAGACATGTATATCTCGACACATATGATGTGGAAGGTGGCAGACAGAGCTTTCCTCTGTGATACACCGCTCCTGTAACGGTCGAAAAAGATGCACTTCCTCTGACTTGGGGAACGTGTGTGTGAGCCTTCACCATCCACCTGAACTAGCTGCCTTAAAACAGCTTCATTATTTATGTTGGCAGCTGTGTGGCTCTATCAAGTTCTGAAAACATCTTGGGTGACGTGAGAGTTTTGGTCTGATGTTTTGTTTGTAAATATCTCCGGTATGTTTGAGCTCCATCAGGTGGAACCACAAAGTCTTTCTCAAGGAAAATAACTTTTTTTTTTCTTCTGAAGACTGTTGCAGTCTAAACATGGCCATTTATGAAGCAACTTTTTTAAAATACCTGCATGTTGACCTTTGACCTCCAGGGTTTTGCTCAACGGGTCTCCTGGGAAGCACTTCAGGAATCCTGTAAAGATTTCCCTGTGAGAGTCCCGGTTTGCTTTAGGATGCGTCCTGTAACCTGTGAATTGTAAATCATGGTGTGTGAGGACGCCTGAAGCACACTTCTGTGTTTAGTTTGGATTTATTTGAAAATGCCTTAACGGCAGTCCGGTGCAGCTCAGACACTCAGCGCAAAGCAAGCAGAGATGAGCTTAAAGCTCTACACGAACCCCTCTTCTCAAGGTGTTCTCAAGGTTCTCAAGGTCACCAGCATCTGGTGTTGTAAATATTGATTATAGGACTGTATAGGCCACTGGCTGAGAAACATCATTTACTCATGGAGCTGCTGTATGGAAGGAATTTCTGTTAGTTTTCACAGGGAGTAATGAAGCGCAGGCGTGGAGACGCATGCAGGCCAAAGTTCATGTTCAGGTCTGAAATAGTACGGAATTTAAAGGCAGATTTGAAATATCATGAAAATGTAGATCTTTGCTTAGAAAAACAGAAGATTTTCTGCTGCCGGAACCAGTGGCACGGTAGCATAGAGGTTAGCGCTGTGGCCTCGCCCTTCCAGGGTCGAGGGTTCGAGTCCCACAGGGAGGGTCTGTGTGTGTGGAGTTTTCATGTTCTCCCCGTGCTTGGTGGGTTTCCTCCCACAGTCCAAAGATATGCAGAGTAGTATAATATGTTTTTCCAGTGTATGTGCGAGTATGTGTGTGTGTGTGTGTGTGTGTGTGTGTGTGTGTGTGTGTGTGTGTGTGTGTGTGTGTGTGTTTTATATTGTTAATGAACCTAAAAACAGCATGAAATCTGAGGCAGAAAGTTTGGTGTGGTGTTCACTCTCAGACAAGAGGGCAGTTCTTTCTATTTCTGTGTATAATTCAAATATTTGTGTGTCTGTGTCTGTGTGTGTGTAGATGAAGAGCTGTAAGAATGAACAGGAGCGTAGATCTCTGATGCTGAAGAGTGTGCAGTACATGGAGCGTTACATTTACCTCATTCTCTTCAACACCTACCTGCACCTGGAGAAGAAGAACTCCCTCCAGCGCTCCTTTTCCACCTGGATGCACCAGGTAACTCACACACACACACGCACACACACACGCACACACACACACACACACACACGCGCGCGCGCGCACACACACACAACACAGCAAAAAAATGTGAGCATGTGAAAAAAATCTGGTCTCAAGTTTTTCTTATTATAAGATACACCGTACCATTTTAAACATTGCATGTTTTTATTCCACGGCATGATAGTTTATCTTCTTCCAAGAAGTAAAAGTTAAAATTAGTAAAATAATCAAATCTTAAAATTTGTTACATGTATCCTGAAACAGGTTTAGTACTGCTGTATTTAGTTGGTTTTAATTTCATAATCGGATATTAGTAGATAAGATTTAAGAGACATGACGTAGATCAGACTGCACTGATCAGCACACGGTTCCTCAAGTTCCTCAGATGTTCTTCTGCTGGTGTAGATGAATATTTGTGCACACAATACACTGATTTATAATAAAAGACAAATTTTGTACAAACCAAACTGAAAGTTACTCCTGCCTCTGTTTTAACGCCACCTACTGTCTGATCACTGCAGCTTTGAATCATGAGATTAATTCGATTCAATTCAGAAGAACTAATGTTTATTCTTTTTCATCTCAAGCAGCTCTAATTCAGGTTGTGAAGTATTAAAAACGATTAAAAGTATTTAACAAACACTGAATTTCTGTGTAACCTGTGGTGGTGGTGATGATAGTTTAAATATCACATCTCGTACAAAGCAGAAATGTCTTCCTGTAATATTTTCCAGCAGCTCAAACTCAAAAGGAGAAACAACGATACTCTTACAAAACACGAGTATTTTCAGAAAATAGAAGTGGTTTCCTGTCGATCATTATCGCTTTATCTGTAACGTGAGGGCCGTTCAAGTCAAACCGGGACTTGTGATGACATTTCTGGCATAAAACTTATTGACATTTACAGAAGATTTTCTCCCTAATTTAGTTGTATCTAATTCCCCCCTCCACTAGGGGGCTCCCTCATTAAGGCTACTGCTCGGTGTGGGAGGGCCAAAGACGATCACGTGTTTCCCCCAAACCATGTGACTGCTGCCAGCCAAATCTTTTCAAACTGCTCGCTCCCGCACCGTTGCGTATTGAATTTATTTAAACATTGGATATCGCTGATGTTTTTATGGGAAACAGTTTCTTGCTTTAAGGTTTTAAGTTCTACTGGTAGAAAATGGAAAAGCACATTAAATTTTTCTGCCATTTTTTCTGATCTGATCAGTGAATGAAAATCTGTGATACGATCCAGACTATGAGTTTTGTGATCTGCTACACTCCGAACCATTACACTCACATAACCTCAAACCCTGGTCTGATCCTGTCTCTGAGTCTCGGGTGGTGAACAGTTTTATCTGTGAAGCTGCAGCTCCTAGGTTTAGGTGATGTGTTTGGGGTACACTGGCGTCCCACTGCGCCTGTTGTACTGGGCCCAGTCATGTGACCTGTCCGACAGATCCAGTATCTCAGGTAAGTATCTGTAGGAAGTTGGTAGGTCAGGCGCTCGGTGTGTGATGAGGCTGAAGAACCTGTGAGGAACGCTGAGGGTTTACAAACCTCCACAGTGAATCAGGAAGCTCTGAAGGATTTATAGACCCAAATAATAAAGTATAATAAATAATAAAGTATTAATTTGTACTCGTGTGTGTGTGTGTGTGTGTGTGTAGGTGGCGGCCCGAGCAGGTGTGTATGACCTCCTGAACCAGCTGACCTTCTCAGAGTTTGAGAACCTAAAAGACTCAACGTTCTCTTGTCTTCGGTTCCGCTGGAGAGAACAGACCAACCAGAACCTTCCGTACCGGGGGCAGTTCATCTGAGAAGTGGAGGTGGAGAGGGGGAGGGGAGGACAGCAGGAGGGGAGGGGCTCTAACTGGCGAAGGAAAGAGAGAGAGAAGAGAAATCTGAAGGAGATTGTTTTCTTGCCTCTGTGCTTTGGGAAATTATTTTATTTGTATTTTTTTGTTGTTGTCATTTTAGTGCATGATTGGATTTGTTAATGCGTTAGATTTTAGTTCTGTTTCTTGAACACGCAGTGCTGCTGTTTAATCCGTCGTTAATTTATTCCCTGTCATGTCTAATATTAATGATGTGTTAGGCGAGGACACGCCTCCTGTCCGTGTTTAAACCTGCTAAAACATAAACACGAGTCTGAATGTGAGGATACAGTGGAGCTGGGGACAAAAAAGGGGTGGAGCTTCACCTAGTAACTTTAGCTAGCTAAAATCTAATTACCTAGCCTGTTGGTGTTTTATCAGATGATGTTTCTCTCTCGACGTTCACACTTGCAAGTGACGAGGTTCATCTCTCATGGTGTGTGTTTGTCTAGCATTTTCCCTTTTATCAAAAAACTATAGTAGCTTCATGCAGAACTTCTAACACTGTTTCATACGAAGACAATTACGCTGTGTGTTCACTCCATTTGTGCGTGTTAAATGGTGAATGGGAACTCGGTGCAGGAGGTCGTGGAGGTGGAACTGGAATGAATAAACCACCACTTCAGTCCCCTGATGTCCTCGGCTGAGTCCTCTCGTCCAAGTCCCCTTGGCCATTTAAGGGCTGCCTTATTATTTTATAAAGACATTCCCAGCCAATAAAATACTAGAATTATGTTATTTTTCATAAAAGTCAAAGTTTTTGTATTATGTATTGGTTTACACGGTTTGATTTTTTTTTCATTTTAGAATATAGTGTTAATCCAAGCTTTTGCCCACCACTCGGTTACTACCTTACATTTTAAATAATATTCTTTACAATGGACTGTTATTAATGTTATTGTTAATGTTAACATTAGAGAGCAGATTTTTAATGATGCCACTTTTGCATATTTTTTGTAAAGGATCTTTTTGCACACAGCATTAAACATTTTAAACACACCTTGAGAGTTTTAATTTGAATTAAATTTTTTAAGTTCCACTTCACTTACCTGCCTATCTGTTGAATATTTTATTAGCACAAAAGCTAGTGATAAAAGATCCTGGGAAAAACCTAGCAAAAATGACAAAAGAGCAGTAAACCGCTCATTTCTCTTGAAGTGCTCATGAACATACGACAGTCAGTTTACCAAAAGTGTTTTAGAACAACAGCGATCAGTTTTGAGACCGAGCTCTCAGTGAAAATAAACATGGTGGAATGTGAAGTGGATTGTACACATGCCGACTCGAGCCGGAGTTCACGAAATGAATCACAGAGACCCGACTCTACAAATAAGTTATTAGCAAGCACCTGAGGAGTTCAGCTAGTAAAGATAGCGTTCGATTACAGCTGAATTGTCGAAGTACCGCTACATGCAAAAAAAAAATCTAATCAGTTAATGCATTTTTCATCAGTTAAAATTGTAACTATTTAATTGATTTATTATTTCTCATTCACATCTCTACTTCAAAATGTTAGTATTCATCCCACTTAACCACCAGGGGCAGTATGAAACACCTGGATAACATGTAGTAGAAAGGTGACCCCTGCACTCGCACTATGAATCTTAAGAAGGAACATGGGGTAACAGGCAGCAGGCCCACCTTAAGGTACCTGATTTAACAGAGGGATGAATTCCATGTAGCCCAGGTTGCACCATGTTGGGCGGTGGTGGCTCAGTTTCTGATCAGAAGGTCGCGGTTCGAGCCCCAGCTTCGTTAGGTTGCCGCTGTTGGGCCCTTGAGAGAGGCCTTTAACCATGTCTGCTCCAGAGGTGCTGTATAATGGCTGACCCGGCTGACCTCTGTGTGAAGAATAAAGAATTTATTATATGTGAAGAATAAAGAATTTCACTGTGCAGTGATATACATGTGACGAATAAAGACTGAACTGAACTGAACTTTAAACAGAATAGCAGAAAGCACTGCAGACTGAGTCTCTTCAGTCTCTGCTAAACTGATTTACAAAGTTGGGGATGTGAATTTTGGACAAAAACCTGGATTCAGCTACGAGTATTTCCTGAAGGCCATCTAGCCATCAATGCAGTCTTGCAATTGAAGTATATCTCGTTAAAGACAACTTTTAAAGACATTCACTTGAATCAGCTTAACACGCAGGGTCATGAGGTCAGTGCTGAAGGCCTCCTACTGCTTTTATAAAGGCAGCCGTGAACCTCCAGGTCCTTAGCGAGACGCCACATGGCTGTTTAGCACACACGTGGCCAGTATCCTAGAAATGACATGACGGAGAACCGTTTTCACTTTACAGCAAACGAGACCCACGCACTACAGGCTCTCTCATTTCCTGCAGGATCAAAGTCTTTGTTGTGAGATTCCTTACAGTGGGCCAGAACCTGGCTGATGTAGAAGCTGATGGCTGACTGCAGAAATACTCCAACGACAGAGGAAACCAAGGTGTTGCTGAACAAAGAAGAGGACTCTGGAAGTAAATATTGAAACCTGTACAGTGTGTAAAGAATAGAAAAAAAGCATGGTGAAGAGAGTGAAGGACAGGTTTATGCCAGGGCATCACAGAACCAGCTTTTATAAGGAGACCTATCAAAAACCTAAATGATCTGGTCTGCCATCTATACCGCAGTCTCATACAGAGCGTTTCCACTACACTACTGGCTGATAAGTTGCTCCCAGTGAGGCCAGTTGTGTGTACCTGAGGAGTTGGGAGTACTCTAGGTTCTGGATGACCTGCTCCTCAGTGGGTGCTTAAAGGAGCCAGTCATCCCAATATAGCAGTGTCCTTATTCTACAAAAAGTGATGTGCTTTACAGGTATACAGTAGGACAGAAAGAGCAGTATCTTATCACCTCGGCTAAATCAACAACGTGCCTGTTGGATCCAATCCCAACCAGATTTTTAAAAGAAGTGATGCAGACGGTTGGAGAGCCGCTTCTAAACATTATTAATTCTTCATTATATATAGATCACGTCCATAAATCTTTCAAGTTGGCAGTTGAAGCCGGCAGCCTCTTCTTAAAAAATCTAATTTAGACCCGAATGAAATAAATTACAGACCGATTTCTAACCTTCCGTTTATATCAAAAATATTAGAAAAGGTAGCGTCAGTTCAAATATGCACATTCTTGAAGGACAATAATATCCTCGAAGAATTTCAATCAGGTTTCATAGTACAGAAACTGCATTAGTTAAAATTGCAAATGACTTGTTTTTAGCTTCGGACCAAGGCTCATTTCAATACTAGTCTTACTTGATCTTAGTGCTGCATTCGACACTATAGATCATAATATTCTCATAGATCGCTTACAAAATCACATAGGTATTCAGGGACAGGCATTAAAATGGTTTAGATCCTACCTGTCTGATCGATACCATTTTGTAGATCTGAATGGAGAACTGTCTGGTGTAATGCCAGTGAAATATGGGGTCCCACAAGGGTCAGTTTTAGGACCTCTGCTGTGCTCAATATACATGCTTCCCTTGGGTAACATCATTAGAAGACATGGTATTAGTTTCCATTGTTGTGCTGATGATACACAGTTATACATCTCAACAAACCCAGCATACGTTACAATCCACAACGTTCCTTAAGATCACAAAATTACAAAATTATATGATGATATTTTCTTGATCTAGTGAGAACCCTGGCTGCTCAATAGAGGTTTGTTTCCTCTGTAGAGGAAACAAAGGTTTTAAGACACAGTTAGTTGGTGTGAGCTAGACAAGACTCTGAGAGCTGAAAAGCGTAGAGACAAACCTACAGCTGCTTTCTCTGCCACGCTGTCAGGATTTTCCAGGAAGCCAATGTAGTCATCATTCAGTGAGCAATGTTTTGTCCTTTTAAACAGAACACTAGTCACTTCTCTTCTGATTGGTTGGTTGTTTTGTTAGACCGTCCTCATGAAGTGGAGCTGGGCTACGATTCGAATGGTCATCTTCCAGACATCCTGATCTCCATCCACTCTTCAATGTCCACTCTACACTGTTCTCAAAGATTATTATTTTACTTCGGTGGGTGCCGCTTCCCCTTATGAGCATTGGGTTAAGGGCCTTGGCCAAGGGTCCAACAGAACCACCCTAGTGGTCATGGGGCTGAATGGCAGCCCTCGCTTGGCTCTGAGTTACAGATGGTTTTTGTAAGATGGTCATAAAGTCATTAATTAATACAGATCTTTTCAATGGCACCAGAAGGTCTAAAGCCCTCAACTGAAACCACTGGATTTTAAATCTTCTTTTTATTTGCATATTACATTTATAGTTCAGGGTCTCATCACTCCTAGGAATCACACTCAATGTTCATTCAGGACTGAAAATATTCCTATCTCAGTGTAGGACATAAAAGTTATTTAGGAATCTTCCTACTGTTCTTTTCAGAAAGGAGTAGGTCTTTAAGCACACAGACAAAACGTATAGACGTGTGACTCGGCATAGGCGTAGGACTACCTGATCCAGAATCTGTCCAAAACTGCGTCACTCTGATTCTCTGGCCACTGATTTTTTTTACTCTGAGACGCCCATGATTCGCCTGCAAGCCAAAATGGCTTCCACTGTCACCGGACTGGAACCTTTCTTTAGCCCACAGAGACAGTTATACTTTATTACATACTGTACAGTAAAGTGTGTTATGTGAGGACATTACTGGAAACTCCATGTTTTGGTGCAATTTTTGAGCTAAAATTGGAAATGTTTCAGATCTAAACTGCATTGTTTAGTAACGCGAATCAGCTGTACCACGAGTATGATGTACTAGTGGAAAACATGACCAGAACCTCAGCATTAATTATTGCCCTGAGGGGGGTATTTTCTGTGATGTCACTGATGGTTGGGGGAATTATGTGGTGAACCACACACACTCAGAAAGAAACACATGTACCAGAGTACACATGGACTGCTGAACATGTACAACCCTGGACACTCTGTATTCTGAAAAACAAACTCATGTTTAGCAAATGTGGTTGCGTTTGAAAAACAAGTGACTGTGTATAGTTTATATTCTCTCTGTCTCTCTCTCTAACACTTATCCTGTACAGGGTTGCAGGAGGACTGGAGCCTAACCTGGGGCACTTGGGAAATTTAGAAATGTCAGTTATCATGTTTTTGGACTGTTGGAAACCCACCAAGCTTTAATTGGGCTTATCTGGAAAACTAATTATCGCACGTGTCTGAGATTCGTTTCAGTGATCCAAAGAGCCCTGAGACACAACACCATCCATGAGTTTAATTTAAAAACACTTACATCCAATTTGCATAATAATTTGGAACGCGCGGTGTATACACTATATAAACACTATAGACTAAATATTGTCTTCTTGCTATTATGATTTATTTTTATTATTTCTTGGCTGGTTTCGATGGCTCCTCATATTTCATCGATTTACACCTTTTTCATTTTAATTAGATTTATTAAAAACCTGTCATGTGACCGAGCGACACGTACACTCAGCACTCATGTTCATTACAAACTCATCAGCGTACTTTGACTCCCCGCGGCCAAAAACGTTTGAGATTTCTGACACACTGATTGACTTCTTGCTGTCGTCAGGATCTGTGTCTCAAATTTAAAACTATGATCTTACGTTGAAAGTTCAGGAATTTTTGGGTGTGTTTAGAGATTATGGAAAATGTTTTTAAAAATCAAACAATAGCCAGGAACACGGGTTGGTGTTGGTGCTCAGTGTTTAGATTTTCACAATGTGAGACAGAAGGCTAGTTTCTTTGGTCAGTTTCACACACACAGTGTTACGCGGTGCTATACTGCCCCTACTGTTTCCGTTGGTATTGCACAATGCGGACAGATAGCATTAATTTCCCAGGATGTTCGCGCGTGATGCTCTTTTAAGTTAACCTTAAACATTATCAATTCTGATGATTATGAAAAATATAATTTTTTTAATTCAACATGCCATGATTAATGTAATAAATGTGCACAAGTCTTTGTCCCTGTAGACTGTAATACAGGAGTGAAGCTATAGGGGGCAGCAGCAGTGCTGTTATTTCTGCACCACAAACTGTTGTGTATAATTCAATTCAATTCAATTCAATTTTATTTATATAGCGCTTTTAACAATCGTCATTGTCTCAAAGCAGCTTCACA
>JAQQZT010000006.1:26698231-26711745 GCA_030068275.1 Clarias platycephalus | reverse complement strand
TGTGTGTGTGTGTGTGTGTGTGTGTGTGTGTGTGTGTGTGTGTGTGTGTGAGAGAGAGAGAGAGAGAGAGAGAGAGATTTGTTATAGTCAGTACAAACATTCTGAAAACTAAAAACAGAAAGGAATTCTCCTCTGTCACAAAGATCAAAGTTACAGCTTCACCTCTGATACTGGAGACTCCTTACAAAAACAAATGTCACTTACGGAAAAATTCACAATATCAAAGATTTCACATGTTTTTAAATTGGTTAAAATATTGCGTCTGCTACAAGTCCCAGTGAACAAACTGTTGCTATGGAAACGATATCAGAAGCATAACATTAATCTGCACACCTTCTGATTGTGAAGCTCAGGTACAGAAGTGGAGGTGAATCCCTGGTGGAATCTCAGCCTTGTTTTGTCCAACACAGTACATATGAGTGTGAAAACATAACTGAGCTCTATGAGAGGATTCAGAAATCATTTGAGGACAAGTAGCTTTGCTTTCATACTGTTTATGGGCAGATGGTGAGGGTTTTGTTTGGATGGAGAGTCTTTCTTGAGAAATCTCAACAGGTTCACCAGGGAAATGAAGACCTGCAGAGTTGGACTGTGAGCTCAATGGTCAAGTTAAAGCTGCTTCTTCACACGTATTAGTCCAGGTCAGTTTTAGTGAATAAAAAGATCCGGGTCTCTGAAAACGTTTTTCTTACTTCAAGATTTAAAATATTCGCCGAAATGTACTCCGTGAGAAAGAGAAGAGTGCAATCATGTGCAAGAAACCAGATCAGAAGATCTCCTGCAGAAGCTGCAATGGTTTAAAAACAGAGAGAGGCTTAATGACATTCAGGTTTTCATACATACGCTGGTTCTGTTAGAGTGTTTCTCTGAGAGCTTGGATTAATCTGTAAAAATACTTAGTGCTGAGTCCACATCTGGACTGCGGTCCACCACAAGCCCTGGTCTAGGTGCTGAAACTTCTCATTAGCGTGGAACGTGAAACCGCTTAGTTTTCCATTTCATTTTATTCTTATTGAGCGTTTTTAACAATCGTTAATTTAACACAGCAGCTTTATAGAAATCCAGATGTAGTTTTAGATCCTTAATGAGCAAACCAGAGGAGGCAGTGAAACAACATAAAGAAGAAACCTCAAGTGGAACCAGATAGATTCTATTATTTCTAACAGTCCAGAGTCTGTGATTTCAGTAGTGTCCATGTATTCTATAAATATTGTATTGGGTTGTTGTGCAGCCTGTAGGTGATGACCGAGGTGATGACCGAGGTGATGACGGTGGTCTTATCTTTTCGTAATTAGATCCTTGTATTTTTTTGTCATATAATAATTCTAGGTTGTGTCCTGTGAGTTTCTAAATGACAGAATGATGCTTTTAGAAGAAGCTGCTTCTTGTTGATTTGTTCACATTCCATTCATTAAGACCCTCGGAGACCCCGGGGACCAAAATGTGACAGGAAAATCAATTAAGTCCAGCAAGTAATAAGGGTAGAATTGAGGAGTGTGTGTGGATGCCTTTGGACTGCTCAGATAGCAATCCTAAGCCATGAACTTAATAAGGAAATGGATAACAAACAGGTTTCCAGCACAGTAAATCCAATAATGAGTCAATAATGTACACAGGAGCACTTAAATGGGTCAAAGTTCGTATCTATGAGAAATTGTTGCATGACCACGTGGCCGTGTGTGACATGGGTCGCTAGTGTCACTGAACATAATCATCGTCATGGTGGTGTGATGTCTCAAAGCTGTTTTTCTGTAACAACCACCCCCTAGTGTTTCATTCATGAGTCTGTCTGGTCCAATCCCACAACCCAAAAAACCCAATTCACCACAGCTTGTTGAAACAAATCAGATAGAAATGCACCAGAACACCCAGTGCACCACAGCCCACCCCGCACCCAAAGCATTCGCTGCTAATATTCTCAGGGAGTTTTTCCTTGCCACTGTCGCCGTCACCCTCGACTTGTTCATCAGGGACAATCTTATCATTTTGATTCCTACACATTCACATTTCATACAAACTTAAATAATCCTGTTTGTTGTGTAAAGCTGCTTTGCAACAATGTCAATTGTTAAAAGTGCTATACAAATAAAATTTAAACTGAATCCTCATTCCAGACACCACAGCACCCCCAGAGAACTTGCAGAGCCACTCCCAAGTGGCCAGAGCTGCCCTGGTGGCACAAGCGAACCTACACAATACTGGGCATAATGTTTTGTGTTGTAATGTTGGGACTGATGAGTGTACTGACACAGAGCGGTATGGCATCTGCCTAGCAGTGGAAACTACTACCATGCTAATGAATTATGTTACCTAGGAGAAGCATGTAGAGTGAAAATAGCAGTGGACCCAAAACAGAACCCTGTGGAACACCAGCCCCACTTTTGTAGAATAGTCACCATTTAAATCTCAAAACTAATCAGTCAAATAGGATCTGAGCCAAGAGAGGGCCGTTCCTTTAACTCCTAGAGGAACTGTATACATAATAGCTCTAGTACACAAATTGATGATTACTGTTACTATGGTAACGATACGATACTATAATGAGCAGTTTATATATATAATGAATATATTGATATACTGTAAAACTGTGGTGGTGATCCCCATAGAGAATTAATCAATCTGACCAATCAGAATTTGACAGATTCAACAACACTGTGGGATAAGTTGTAATAATAGTGCAGTTGGTTTTATTGTCTTATAATGTGGAAAAAAAGTAATTTAAAAAAAGAAGATTAATTATATCCACTCTCCTATACAATCGTACCTGAGTTACAGATAACAGAGAAGCTGCGCTCTGGTACTAAATGTGCCATAAATCTCTTTTTGTTTGTCTCCTCCCACACAACTCTGCTCTGTTGTCCTGTAATGTTCAGTGTGCTGTGTATTTATTGTTCTGTGTATGATGATGATGTACAGTGTATACGAGCTCTGTTGAGGAATGAAACTTAAAAGATTTGTTTTTCAGGAGAGCCATCGCTGTCCCACCCTACTGCGGACTCCACAGGTAACGACACTGCTGATGGAGACGTCAATAGGATCTCGAGTAAGTGACTCACATCAGTACAGTGTCACTACACATTAGGGGGAATCCTATTGCTAACCCCAGGCCTCATAGAGGAGAGTTACTGTAAACCCACTGTCATGATGATTAGTGAGAGATTTTGGAGATTAACGTTTATGACAAAATGTATACTCTATTCGGTTATTAAACTTGTTTTTCTAAAACTGCAGACGTTTACACATTGATAATAAGAAACAGGAACTCACAAAACCTGGGCTTTGAGCGATGTTTTCCATCAACAGTCATAGTGACAGCGATAAAAGCAATCATCATTATACTTCTGAGGTTAGACCAGGACCATGAAGCTGAGGAACTATAACTCAAGAACTATAGTCCAGGAACCTAACTTTCAAAAATTATAGCTCAAGAACTTAAACCTCAAGAACTATAACTCAGAAACTGCAGACTTCAAACCTCAGGAACTGTAGCTCAAGAACTCAAACCTCAGGAACTGTAGCTCAAGAACTCAAACCTCAGGAACTGTAGCTCAGGAACTTTAACCATAGGATGTGTCTAAAGTCCTAAACCTCAAAAATTACAGCTCAGGAATCTAAGCTCCAGAAAAAACAATCCAGGAAACTAAACTTCAGTAACTGTAACAAGGTAATTCCACCCTTAGAAACTAAAGTCCAGGAACTTTTTTTTTATAGCTCAGGAATCTAAACCTGTGACTTGCATTGCAATGTTATATAAAATCTATCAACACATTGTAACCAATCGGAATGCAGAATTTAGCACTACTTTGATTATAAGTAAAATTTACATTGATACTAATGACTCTCTCTGTCTCTCTCTCAGATGAACCTTGCGTTCATGATGAATCAATATTCTGTCAGATGGAGGTCTTGGCTCGGTACTGTTCTGACCCTGGGTATAATAAGCTGTGCTGCGAGTCCTGTAATAAGAAAATGGGAATGCCCACAGCAGCACCTGGTTCATACACGTCCTCCTCAGTGGAGCTTAACTCCTCCTCTAACCCCCTCCCCTCCAGCGCTTACCCCTCCATCCTGCCGACCACGCCTCCTCTGCTGACTGATAAAGCTAATGCTAAAGATAGCCAAACACACTCCACTGTGCCAGGTCTGGTCACAGCTACAGCTACAGGTTCAACCCCACACCCCGATGGAGTTTCTTCTGAGTCTTCTCCACGTTCTGGTTCACCTCTACCTCCAGAGCTGAGTGCTAGTACTAGCAATATTATTAGCACTAGCACCAGTATTAGCACAAGCATTAGCATCACTGCCACCCATCGGCCTTCTCAGGACACGGAGAATACAGAACCTCAGGACAGCACTTTAACCCCAACAACTTTAGTCCCGAAAGGACCAGAGGAAGAGATGGACACCCAGAACAGGAACTTAACAGTGGTCACATGATCAGGAAGTGAGACGGTGTGTCACTGTGGTGCTGAGCGCGTGGTGCCGCTGAAACAATCTCTTAGACTTATGGTTTTTGTTTTTTTAGTTTGTTCGTAAAGCCTCTGTGCCAGTAATGGGTTATACCTCAGAACTGCAGGGTGAAACTACACAGGTGGAAAACCACATTTCCCATAACCCTTTGCTGCATGGAAGTACACACTAAAAGGTGCTGTGATTTCTGTAACTACTTTGAATAACGTGGTGAATTTCAGCGACCCTCTCGCGTGAGTGTGTGTTCGGAACTACTTGATTAATCCAGGATTATTCATTAGCACATGCAGCTAGAGTCAGGTCTAAAAGTCTGGACAGGAGCCGAGCACAAGCCCTGGAGCATGGGCCATGATCTTAACCCCTGCTGTATGTGAGTGTTTAGAAGTGGGGCTGTTGGTCATCTGATTTAGGAAAGATTTATTTTATTGTTTGTTTTTAAATGTTGTATAATTTAACAGGTGCATCAGCTCATAAATGATTGAACAAGATTAATCAAGTATCAGCTGTGTTTATTTGAATCATTAATAATCTCTGTGATATACTCAGACTTTTGGACCTGACTGTTCATACTTCAGTTATATTAAGCGCATATAAGAGGCGTTCAAGTCAAACCGGGACTTGTGATTACATTTCTGCTGGAGGCGTAAAAGCGATTGCCACACCCCCTGTACGGTCCGGACCTCGCTCCAAGACATTTCAACATGTTTGGGCCGTTAAAGGAGTTCCTTGGAGGCCAGCGTTTCAAATAGAGTTTCATATATAGTTTTATATAGAGAAATAAAGGGAGTTTTTACTTTCAGAACTGTTCTGTTATTGTGCACAGTTGAAAGTCCCGCTTTGACTCGAACGCTCCTCATATTTAGTACTCATACAGGTGTACAGGTAAGGTGAGTTGAAGCTGCAGCGCATTCTTTCATTTTGTTTCCTGAATCTCAGCTGGAGTTTGGGATTTTCCATTTTGCCTGTGAATTCAATTTAATGCATGTGTTGTTTTTTCTAAAACTCAAGTATTTGTAAAAGATAAAACAAAAAAAGTTTAATTAAAAAATTAATAAATAAAACTGTATATAGTGTAAATGTCAGTATTATTAGGAAGGCATGTAGCAAGCTATGAATAAGCATAAGACGGTACAGGAGATCCTGCAATAACTACAGTAGGAGGACCTGATGGCTGTGGTGTTAAACTTCAACCCTTGTTTATTATTGTATAGTTATTGTATATACATGAATGAGAGCTTTAAATGTTAATATTTATTATGTTTTTTAAAATCGTAGGAAGATGAAATACATGTAAATACAGTACACATTAGAAAAAGTGGTGTAGTAGTGTGTCATTTATCTGCACTGAACATGATTCAGAATATTTATATTAATACCAGAATTTACACTCAAGTCAAAATGGGGTGATCCTCTGAATTCTGTGCGCTTTACGTTTGGCAGACTTTTATTATAGATTCTTAATTCAAGGTAACCACAAAATGCCTTTTAAAGCCATTCACCAGCAGGGACACTAACAATGGATGACCGTTGTAGTTTTTTTTTTTTTAAAGTTTGATAAAACGACGTTGAGATAATGTTGAATGAACTACCCAAATGCAACGTCAAAACAACGTAATTGTAACCTTTATTAGGAGCATTTTGCTAAATAACATCCGGTCGCTCAACATCCGAGCACATCCATACTCCCGTAGGTTTCTAACTAGGTTTAGAATTCCAGTTGGAGATTGAGACGGACAATAACCAACGTCTTCCCACACACGCCGTGTATCTCATGTCACACATCTATTAGCGTTGTAATGTTACCTCTCTGTTTCAATTCCTTTCAGAATATTACCGTGAGGTTTAGCTCCTAAATTACTCTGCAGTAATATGATGTATGTGGTGCTTGCTATTACAGTATGTGTACAGGTAGTCCCTGACATGTTTGTAAGCCGGATTTGTTCTTAAGTCCAACAAAGCGTGTCGTATATGCCTTTGACACGAGTATACAACATTTAGCATACCAAACAGCTTTACAGGACAGACATTTTCTATCATCGTGCTCCCGGACTGATTCATTGAAACCAGTGAAGCCCCCCTCCGACACACACACACACACACACACACACACACACACACACACACACACACACACACACACATATAATATACCAGACTTTAGACATTTTATACATTCACTTACACACTGAGAATATTGTATATAATTGTAAATATTGGTATCTGGTGCACTGCTGTGTCTATTTTTGTACACATGAGCTACTTCTGTGATTTGTTCGCATCACCGAATATTTGTAAAACCGCGGTTTGTTCGCATCTGCAGAAATTGGTAACTCGAATGTTTGTAGGTCGGGGACTACGTTTACTTAGAATTGTGCACATTTTTTTTCTTCTTGGCTTCATTGTTGATAAAGAATAACGGAACGGTGAAAAAGTTAGACGTTGTGTTCGTCTGAGGTTGTATTTGTTGAGTCCCCAACGATCAGATTATTCTTTTGATGGTTTTACACAAAAAATATATTTTTATGAGGGACCACCAACTTTTGCTCATATCTATAAAAGCCACACAATGACAAATGCAGCGAAGCGACAGACATTTCTTGATGATTTCACTCCTTTGTGCTTGCTGGTCGCTTCGTCATTCGCCTCACGAGACACATTTCTTCTAAACACTGTGAATTATTTTTACAGCTATTGTGTTTGTAAAGACGACTGGGATTTCAGAGTTATTCTCTTTAGCCTCTTTTCCCGGGGACGAGACGGTGATCTGGAACATGAATACAGTCTGATCTTATCTATACACAGACGTGTTCATATGGCGCTGTGTTCTGAAGGATTAGTGTTCCCAGATGTGTGTGTTGATGGAGGACGTGTGTGTAGTGTCTGGGATGAGTTATAGGGATGGGCGTGGCTTCGGCACGTACAGTACAAACTCATGGCTCTACACGGATAGTTTTTTTTTGTTGAAGGAGGTGTGGCTGTCCCTGTGCTTTATTAGGTCACATGACCATAGCAGGCTGTACTTGGTGCAGGACCTCAGTAAGTTCTGTGTCCATTAGTTTGTTCCATCTTGGGAAATATAAACATCACAAACTAATACGGTCATCATGAGTCTGTGAGGAGGTTAGATCTGTTTCACGAGCAGGTCGGTGATTACGCTGCTTTCCACAGGAGCACATCAAACTTTATTCATGTACAGTAAGCATAGTTCTTAACTTATAGTTCTTAAAATGATCCTTTTGAAAGGTAAGTACTGAAAAACCTGGAACACATGAAAATGAAATTAAATGTATAAAGAAATGGGAGTAAGTGTATTTACGGTGCTCTGTAGAGGGGTGATGATGCAAAGCAGCGGAAAGTAAGAATAAAAGTTCACACTGTGATTGTGTAAGAAATTGATTATTTACCTGTAACAGCGTGTCCCTAAGGTTTATTTCACTTATACTCGTCCATTAACCAACAATTAATCATATAACGATACGTTCCATCCATTTATACCGAAATGCAGCCTCGGTTAGAATCAGGAGATCATTATGAGTAATATGAGTGGAATTCAGCTCAGAGCAGCGTGTGTGTGTGTGTGTGTGTGTGTGAGAATCTCTGACTGAACTGTTACACAAACGTCTGCTGAGAAGTTTCACTAGACTTTCAGTACCGGATTATAAAAGGTTCTTCAGATCCCGCGTCTGCCAGAGTACACTCTCCTGTGACGGAAAGGTCTAAGAGTGACAGATGTAGAGACCCGCCCCCTAACGCCCCACACCCACCCACTGTGATCCTCAGGGGGTTTTTATAGCAGAGCACAGTTTAGACCTGTTATTATGCAGATGAGGACATTCAGAGTCTGACGAATTGAGTTCCAGCTTTCAGGTCGAAAATAATTGAGTTTAGATTGTAGGAGGAAATCTATCGGTCGCTCTGTCCATCATCAAATTATATTTTTAATTGTTATTTGTAGTTAGATTTTTGTGGAATGTCTGAAAAACAGCTTCTTTCTTTGGTTTCTAAGGGCTTGATGCTAAATGTTCACTTTTTTAATAATAAAATAAATGTCTAATCAAAGTCTTTATTATATTTACAGCTCATGATATTGAGTTCTCCACTTTATGAGTTTTTCTTTTTAGCAAAACCCTGAATAAACATGTTGGCTCTGTGCTCTGTTTGAAATCATTATATAAAAGATGATAAAATTATAAAGAAAGCTTAAAAAAAATTTTTTAAATAATATATATATAAGTATTTGTTAGTGTATATTACTTATATGACTTTATATAATCTCATAATCAGGAGCATTAGATCAACTTGATTTCATAAAAAATGTTTTATTTAAGACCTGTTAACAGGGTGCATCATCATCATCATCATCTTCTTCATCCCCTTATTATTAATATCTTATGTTGGACAGTGGTGGAGGTTTGTGGTTCTGCCTTCAGAATTTGGATGGTGACTGTCAGGAAGATTTTAATCCGATCTGATATCCAATAGGTGTGTGTGTGTGTGTGTGTGTGTGTGTGTGTGTGTGTGTGTGTGTGTGTGTGTGTGTGTGTGTGTGTGTGTGTTAGCAGGAGCTCATTTCCTGTCTATCTCCAGTCGTCTCCGTAAATTCCTTGTGAAGTCGAGTTGAGCCTGAGGAAGCGCCTGATTCACCAACGATTTAGGAAGCCAGCCCTAAGGAGAGAAACACACACTCAATATGGAGACAGCTGAACTTCATCACCTGTCCATCACACGTCCAAAACCTGTCCTACACCTGTCCATCAGTGGTTTATTAAGAACCTGTCACCTCTTCATGACTTGTTAGTTACATACAGGTACAGAAATGTTACACCAGCTCTATCTGTCTCCCACCTGTCTATCTGCAGTCTCCCACCTGTCTATCCCCTCTCACCACTCTATAATCTGTCTATCCATCTGTCTATCCCCAGTGTATCCCTGCCTGTATATTATTTGTCTCTCACATGTCTTTCATCCATATTTTCCCCTTAACTTTTCTATTTTATTTTTCACTTTAGTATTATTACTTGGTCTTTCACATTTAAAGATTTATCTTGGATTTATCTTGGTTTTATTTTTAAGTTAAAACAATGAACACTTTGAAGCTCCATGACAGTTTATTAGGACTAAACGCACCTTTACGTCCATGTTGAGCAGCCAGGTGAGTTTGCTCTTTGCAGTGCAGCCAGGTAAAGGCTGGATTATTATACACGTGGGACCATCTTCAGCTCTGTGACAACAACAACATACAGCATGTATATAAATGTAAATATATACAGTATATATATATATATATATATATATATGTATATATATATGTAAATTTTATAATTAGATTTTAGCAAAATATGTTAACAGAATGATAACATAGGTGAATTGTAAAGTGATTAATCACGATCAATCAAATGCAATAAAAATGCAACAAACTATATTATTGAATATTATTGAAGTTTTTAATGATAAGATTTAAATAATATACAAATAAACTGTAAATAAGCTGATAATCATGGATAGAATGTGATGATAAAGGTGATGTCATGTGTTTAGGTGTTGTGATTGGCTAATAAATTATGTTCGAGTGTATGAGCAAATAGGCTTTGCGGTTGTCATGGATACCTGGTGAATCCTGGCTGTGGTGGAAACGCCTCCAGGTGAGTCGCGGCTCCGCCCAGGTAAATACATCGCTTCGTCTTCAGCGAATGCCTGACACTCAGGAAGTCCCGCTGACCAATAAGATTCCCTGCTTTTCCTGCCGAGACCTCATGCGTTACTATGGTTTCCTTCCCTATGCGTTTCAGGACCTGCGTGGCAAAAGGAAAGTTGCTTTTAAATAAAAAGGCCAATATTCTTTTCCCAATATTCTTTTAATTTAACAGAATTACAAAGTGAATACTTTAAAGTGCCTCTAGATTCATGTTAATATATTGTAATTTTATAGTCTATGATGAGTGCATTGTGTGACGCACCCTGATGTGTGCGATGCTGGGGTTCCACTCCTCCATCTCCTCCACCTTCACAAACAGAAGCTCGTAAAGGTCCTCCTGTGCAGCGTCGAGTTCAGCCTCCAATCTGAACACCTTACGATTCCCCTCAACAACTTTACTGTAGATCACCTCACCACTGTCCTGTTCTCAAAAAGTAACAGGATGGAATGAAAAGAAAGAAAAGAAAGATGGGAAAAAAATCCAACCTCACAAGACATAAAAGTCATAAATACGAAGGAAAATTGAGGCTGCTGATTGGTCAGGTCATCACTACTATTCGGTATGACATCATCAGTGTGTTTTTGACAGAATGTTGAAGAAGTTTAAGGTAAAGACAAAGCATGAAAAGAAAGTGTGCAGTGTTTTTGGCGTGTGTAGAGTGTACAGAGTGTGTGGAGTGTTGGAGTGTGTAAAGTGTGCACGGTGTTTAGAGTGTATACAATAAACTAACATCTGTCCTCATCCTCCTGGACTTGTCAACTGCATTTGACACAGTGAACCACAAGATTCTATTATCTATTCTTACAAGCCTTGGAATCTTTTGAACAGCGTGGCAATGGTTTGCTTCTTATTTAGAAGATAGGTCATATGAGGTCCCACAGGGCTCAGTACTTGGTCCTCTTCTGTTCTCCCTCTATACCCGGCCTCTTGGTAAGGTCATATCATCGCATGGCTTTTCATACCATTGTTATGCAGATGACACCCAACTCATTCTCATCTTTTCTCCCTCAGACACTCAGGTTTCCACCCAGATCTCAGCATGTCTGGCAGACATCTCATCCTGGACCGCAGCTCATCAGCTGAAGCTCAATCTGAGTAAAAACCAAACTGCTGTTCATCCCTGGCAACTCATCCCCCAAGATGAAGAAATTGTGATCTCCCTGGACAACACTCAGATCACTCCTTCAGCCACCGCCCACAATCTTGGGGTAACTGGGGACAATCATTCGTCATTTTCCCCACACATTGCTAACCTTACGCCCTCTTGCGTCTTCTTTACAACATTAGACGAATCCGCCCATTTCTTTCTTCTCAGGTGCTTGTTCAGTCTCTTGTTATTTCAAGACTGGATTACTACAACTCACTCCTGGCAGGTCTGACTCTGTCCACCATTTGTCCTCTGCAGCTGATCCAGAATGCAGCTGCATGTCTCGTTTTCAAACTTCCCAAGTTCTCCCACGCCACCCACAACTCCCTGCACTGGCTTCCTGCCCACATCAAATTCAAAACCCTGATACTCGCTTACAAAGCTAAAATGGCCCAGTACGCACTGACCTCTCTGCTCTAATCACACCACACACACCGCACCACGTTCCCTCCGACCCTCCAGTACAATGACGGAAACTTCAAAGCACTTTTTGTAAGTTGCTCTGGATAAGAATGTCTGCCGAATACCTAAATGCAAATATAGGGTTTGTAGAGTGTGTAGAGATTGTAGAATCTGCAGAGTGTGTACCGTGTGTTTAGGATAGTGTGTGGAGTGTGGGAAGGGTTTAGAGTGTGTGGAGTGTGTTCAGTGTGCAGCAGTAAATGTAAATAAATAACAGTGACCTGTGTGAATTCGGTCCTCCAGCCCTCAGCGTTCTGTATGATGTCCAGAGCTTTGTGTAGAGCTTCATGTCCCTGCTGCTGTAGGTCTGAGTCCTCCACACCATCACACCATGAATCTGTCTGCTCCGTCTCTGTGAACCAGGATATAGAAAATTTACCACACACACACACACTCAGACACTGTTCTCTGATCAGAGCTTTAACACTGATCCCTCAAATTGATCCATCAAAATTACCCCACACACTGATCCCACACACTGATCCCACACACTGATCCCCCACACTGATCCCACACACTGATCCCACACACTGATCCCACACACTCACCCTCAGTGATGTTTCTCCAGTTCCACGCCGAGCCCCAGCTACTGCTCCTGACGGAGAGCTTCCTTTGTTTCTTCATGAGAGCGATTTCCTGCCCTAAAGCTGCCATGGCCTTACGCTGCAGACCTGACACACACACACACACACACACACACACACACACACACATACACACGTTGCATTTCACACAGACATAATTTAGATGTAATTTAGATAGATAATGTACAACTAGTGCAAAAGTTTATGCACCCCATGGATTTGTCAAAATAAATAACTACAAATAAAAATAATTCCAGGAAAATAAATAAATAAAATGTCGCAAAAATAAAACATTCAACAACCACTGACATTATTATTATTATTATTATTATTATTATTATTATTGTTATTATTATTAAGACCATTATTAAGATTTTGCTTCTGGTAATTTTTTGCGTGTGTTATTATTATGAACAAAAAATGTAAATAAAATATTGTAACAGTAACACTACTGATAATAACAAAAATCTGTTATATTTTTAGTCCAGTGCTTTACATAAAAGATTATACATTTACATGACAAATAAAACAATGTTATCAAAGACTCCATAATCAAAGATTAAAAGAAGGCAAAGAAAGGATTGCTGCAAATAAATAGCAAAGGATTTTAGTCAAGCAATAAGTGAATAAATAAAAAGAAGTGAAATGTGTGACGATATGGTGTGCTGTGAAGCTGAGATGTTACCTGTCACACTCCGGAGATGTTGGTACGAAATCCCACAGCACAGCTTGGCCACGGCCGACAGCATGATGCTGGTGTGTGTGTGTGAGTGTGTGTGTGTGAGGCGGATGGCAGAGCGAGGACGACACCCTGCAGGGTTTTATACAGCCACATGAAGGCCAGAATCTCAGATAAGACAAATTTCATCAAGGACACACTCGAGAGATGAAGAGGGATGTTGAGCAGGTCATGTTCTCATCTTCAGCTTTGTTCTGGAAACTTCTGTGTGTTTGATAATTTATTTGTTTACTGCTATTTCATTCTTATTTTAGCATTGTTTCATGTTGACATAGAGTATAATAGAGTGATATAGATATTAGGGTGTGTAATAAACAGAATAAATTGGGTGTGTTTAATTTCCATTGTATCTGACTGGAGAAATTGAGAACTGTACTGAGGAGATGGGGGAACTGTACTGTGGGGGGGGGGGGGGG
>JAQQZT010000006.1:26657038-26667977 GCA_030068275.1 Clarias platycephalus | reverse complement strand
GTGTGTGTGTGTGTGTGTGTGTGTGTGTGTGTGTGTGTGTGTGTGTGTGTGTGTGTGAGTGTGTGAGAGAGAGATAGTGTGTGTGTGTGTGTGTGTGCTGGAATATCCTTTTTTTGCTCTAAACAGTTAAAGGAACAAACGGACACGAAGCAAAAAGTCCGGAGGTACAGAGATCTCCTTCCTGCTCCGCACATGGAACAGAAATAATACGACGTCACATCTGGACAGCATCAGTCAGTCGCCAGTCACAGCCTGTCAGGTGTGGAGAGACTGAAAAGGTCTCGCTCAATCAGGCCAAAGGGCTGTACAGTAACTCTGTGTGTGTGTGTGTGTGTGTGTGTGTGTGTGTGTTTATAGGCCTGGTGTGGCTGATCTCAGTCATGGTGGGGTCGCCCATGCTGTTCGTCCAGCAGTTGGAGGTGAGTTATAAACACTGTCGACTCTCAGCGTTCTCCTTACACTTCAGTACGGTTGTTTTCTCATAAACACATTTAAATGGCGAGAGGCTGCAGTACTTCCTGTACGTTTTGAGTGACAGATGATTTGTACCCGTCCGGTTCGGGTGAGGCTGTGCATGAGAGCCTCAGCTTCGTGTTCTTGGCTGACAGCAGAGGAACCTGATGTGATGTTCTGCTCTTGTAGCTCCTCCACCTCATGGTTCTGTTTTCAGTTCATGCTGAGTACCAATAAACACTCTTCTCCTGATCTGGTGATTGATGAGAACGTTTCCTGAAGTCTGGATCTACATGAATTCTTGTGTCACCTGATTGGCTGCAGGAATGAGATGGTGTACGGGTCTACGGGTGTACCTCAAGATGACAAATATAAAATTATAATAAAGAAAAAATAAATAAAGCAAAAGTCTTAAGGCACGTCAGATAGGTCTGACAGTCTAAATAAGAAATAAATATAAAAGTCACATGACAGAGGACATTATTATTTACATGAACAAATCTCAGGACTAAAAATAGATTAATGTGAACTAGACTCATATTTTCTCCTGACCACATGTTCACTTTCTCCAGTGTGCACTAGAGCAGAACACTGTGTGTGTGTGTGTGTGTGTGTGTGTGTGTGTGTGTGTGTGTGTGTGTGTGAGACACGGAGCAGGTTTGTACCAAAGCATATGTTGCCATAGTAACGCAGCAGGGCTTATGATTAACTTTGTTTGTCGAACCAAAATTAATGAAAATTGCTGAGATGCTACAAAAACAATGAGGTCATTGATTTATTTGTGCCGATCCGGATCAGACGGGCTTTCAGTTTATCCCTGGATTTAAAATAAATTGGTGTGTGTGAGTTTTACCTGAGCAGTGAAATCGAACTTCCTGCAGGATCAATAAAGGTTATCTTTGCCTTATCTTATCCAGCTGTCGGCAAAACGCAGTATTGGTGTTATTTTATTATTTTTATGTTACAGATATAATATAGAAAGTGTGTGTGTGTGTGCGTGTGTGTGTGCGTGTGTGTGAAAGAAGCTCCTTCTGACGTTTATGTAACATGGAAGTGACTGATCTCGCTTCCCTAAAATTTTCAAGTTGCTAACTCCAGCCGTGTTGGAGAGATGATTTTATATGAGCCCCAAAAATGTGTTCAGCGTTATACTGTACTGTCTCACTTCAAACAATCAACATTTAAATCTGTAGCGTGTCTGTACAGCAAAGATAAACTTTATTGATCCTGCAGGAAGTTCGATGTCACTGCTCAGGTAAAACTGTCCGTAACCATGTCGAGTTCATGTTGCAATATCTTAACAATTTTGCATTTTAGAATCAAACATTTTTTCAGGTTTATGTCTTTTCATGTGAAATCTAAACTGGCCAAATTTCATCTGAATGACAGTTAAGATCATTGAAAGATTTAAATAAAAAAAAAGTTACAGACTGTAAAACATAAAAGGGCGTGACATTGTATTTAGCAAATGTGTTTCTTTTTATCTGATAAAAATATAAATGTGTACAAATATTTACAATAAATGATAAACGGAGATAAGAAGTGTTAAGTTTTATGAAAAATGGTGTTTATATGATCCTATTTGAAAATTCACTTCTTCACCTGGTCAGACGCTTTTTAGCACCAATGACATGTATTGGTTGTGTGTGTGTGTGTGTGTGTGTGTGAGTGTGTCAGGTGAAATACGACTTCCTGTATGAGAATCATCACGTGTGCTGCCAGGAGCTGTGGAGCTCAGATCTTCAGAGGAAGACGTACACCACCTTCATCATGGTGGCGCTGTTCGTGCTGCCTCTGGCCGCCATGTTGTTCCTCTACACGCGCATCAGCATCGAGCTGTGGATACGCAAGAGGGTGGGGGACGCCTCCGTGCTCCACACCATCAGCCACACCCAGATCAACAAGATCTGCAGGTACACACACACACACACACACACACACGATGAAGAATGAAGAAGAGACGACCATCCTGCTCACTAACAGTACAGAAGTTTATATAAAGTCACGGCTTAGATAACACCATGAGGTAGACGTAATGACTTACAGGATGTTTGGTCTGATCTAGTCTGGTGTGTAAAACACTACAGCTCACATTACAGGCACCTTTTTATTAAATTAGGACTTGGCCATGCAATATAGTTAGCTCAATTTGCTAATTAATTCTAATCCAATCTAATCTGATCTAATATAATCCAATCTAGCTAATTAAATTTAATTCAATCCAATTCCATCTACTCTAATTTAATCTAATCTGATTCAATCTAATCTAATCTGATCTAATATAATTTAATTGGATCCAATCTAATCTAATCTAATCTAATCCAATCCAATCTAATCTAATCTGAGAATAAGGTTAGTACAAAGATGAGCACTTACTGTGTAACCCCAGTTTTTTGTTGTTTTGTTTACACTGATTTTCAAGGGTTTATACTGTATAATTATTAATTTTTTTTATAGATATAAACTGTATGTACAGTACATCTATAGTACATGAGTGGTTCTCATGCCACGCCCACACCAGATCACACCAGTGGTTGTCACATGGCTTCAAGTGAAATGTGCGACTCGTCTCCTCCTTGTGTGAACGCAGGTTAACAATATTTTGAGTTGAGAGCAGAACAGATAAATAAGTGTGTTAGTGCCATTGAATCTCAGTGAGTAGTGAGTAGAGCAGGTGGCAGTACGCGTAACACACCTGACCTGAACACCTGACTGGTCTCTTTTTCCACACGCAGGAAGAAGAAACGTGCAGTGAAGATGATGATCACCATTGTGCTGCTGTTCACCATCTGCTGGGCTCCTTTCCACACCATCCACATGCTGTTCGAGTACAGTGAGTACAAATCCACCCTGCACTCACGCGCAATCAAGAGTCCAAGATTCATTCCGTCATAAATGCTTTATTTTTGCACCGTTTCCTACATTAGTTTTTACTCTTCTTATCTCAGATAATCTGGAGCAAAAGTACGATGAGGTGACCCTGAACATGCTCGTGGCCGTGGTTCAGGCCATCGGTTTCTCCAACTCCTTCAACAACCCCATCGTTTACGCCTTCATGAACGAGAGCTTTAAGAAGAGCTGCGTCTCGGCCGTGTCCTCATTCCTGCGCAAGACGAGAGTGCGCGAGGTCAGAGTTCACTTCACCAAACCTCGTCACGCAGACAGCACTAACGCTCACACCAACAGCTCGGACCTCCATGAGCAGACCACTTGAACATTACACTCAGTGTGGGAGAGCTGATCACTGGGGATGTGATACAGCAACCTTGTCCATCACGGCTGTTAATCTGTTCCACCCAAGAGGAGGCTGCCTACGTAGGGCACATCTCTCCGAAGCCCTGAGAGAAATATACTAACTCCCTGAAGGGCGACATACAGTAAGGACAGCTGTAGTTTCAGAATATTTACTTTGAACAAAGAAAGTAGCGTCTCGTTTACTTTGCTCTGAAGAGTCAAACTGTTCTTTTCTTCTCTGGATGAGAGGAATGTGAGATTTTCCCTGTAATAATACTGTGATAATTTAGTGTACTGTGATCTAATGTTAAACATGCATATACATTGTTAAAAATAATATTTATTTACTTTAACAATTGGCACAGGGCTCTGATTGGTTATAGTAACCCTGGGCGGCAGGACCATTGCTCTGATTGGTTATAGTGGTGTTGGGGCAGGTACATTTACATCTAGGCATTTGGCAGACGCCCTTATCCAGAGCAACTTACTTTTTTATCTCATTATACATCTGAGCGGTTGAGGGCCTTGCTCAAGGGCCCAACAGGCATGAGATTTGAACCTGGGACCTTCTGCACCTTCTGCATCTGATTGGTTACAGTGGCTTTAGAGGGACTACGATTAAAACTTGAATAAGCTTCTTCATCGCACTGAACTGTCCATATGATAACAGCAGAACAACACTTCCTTCCTGATAAACATCTATACATGTTAAACAGCATCAAACCTTTTGTTTGAACTTCACCAATGCTCAGGTGATCAAAAATATTGGAACACGACTGTCTGGTGTTTCTTGCTGCCCAGATTTGTCCTGTGAGATGAATTGTTTAAACAGTGGATAGCTCTGAATGTCTGCTTCAGTTCAAACCCCAGCCTTCATCTGTTCACACTGCTTTTGTTAAGCTCCACAGTGACAGTGGAATACGTGGCAGAATCTCAGCAGAAACGTGACATCATCATATTACAGCACGTCACTGGTCATGATGGTATTGCACCATGCTGACATGTAACGCCTGCGGGATTTGTCTAATTAGAGGCGAATGTAATCTTGTCTGTATTTAATTAGGATATACTGTATGCAGGAAAGGACAGAACAACTATGGCTATACAGTTTTAATTAATTTTTCCTCTTTTTAACTGATTGATTATTTCCAGGGTTCTTGATGTCTCAGATTAAAAGGTGTACAGTATTAAATGTCTTAGTAATTTCTGGAGTAACACTACAGTACAGAACAGATCTTCTTACTTTATTTCTGGCTTTTCCAGCCGACTCGTAATAAGACTATCACTGAATGTGCTGAATGTATAACCTGGTCGCCTCGCCTCTGTCTCGCCTCTGTCTCTGTCTCCCCTGTGACTCTCCACAGAGAACTTGAGGGACAGGACACAGGCTGCAGGACTATAACACTGACGCAAATTATATTTCTGAGCACAACACAGTGAGAAATCCTCCAGTGGATCTCTCTCTCTCTCACACACACACAGACACACACACACACACACACACACAATACTGTTCACCAAGTCCCAGGCAGCTATTCAGCAGTGACTCTACTTTAGTATTTTTCTGTATTTGTACTTTTTCGTAGGTGAAACGTTTAACTTCTACTCTTTTATAATAAAACACAGCACTTTTACTCACCGCATTTTAAACAGAGACTTGTTATTTTACAGATGATGATCTCACTGAAAAGTCAGTTGATTTTCTAATTTAAACATGAACGTTCACTATGTCACTCACACTGTAATGTGACCTGGTGATTATGAGGTGATTGTGAGGTGATTATGAGGTAAATGTGAGGTGATTATGAGGTGATTGTGAGGTGATTATGAGGTAAATGTGAGGTGATTGTGAGGTGATTGTGAGGTAAATGTGAGGTGATTGTGAGGTGATTGTGAGGTAAATGTGAGGTGATTGTGAGGTGATTATGAGGTAAATGTGAGGTGATTGTGAGGTGATTATGAGGGAAATGTGAGGTGATTATGAGGGAAATGTGAGGTGATTATGAGGTAAATGTGAGGTGATTATGAGGTAAATGTGAGGTGATGTGAGGTGATTGTGAGGTGATTATGAGGTGATTGTGAGGTGATTGAGGGAAATGTGAGGTGATTGTGAGGTGATGTGAGGTGATTATGAGGTGATTGTGAGGGAAATGTGAGGTGATTATGAGGTGATTGTGAGGTGATTGTGAGGGAAATGTGAGGTGATTATGAGGTGATGATGAGGTGATTATGAGGTAAATGTGAGGTGATTGTGAGGTGATGTGAGGTGATGTGAGGTGATTGTGAGGTGATTATGAGGTAAATGTGAGGTGATTGTGAGGTGATGATGAGGTGATTGTGAGGTGATTATGAGGTAAATGTGAGGTGATTATGAGGTGATTGTGAGGCGCTGATTGGTGGTTACTCGGGTAACAGATCTCACCAACTTGGGCTAAAGTGTGTAAAGTTTTGGTTTGTTCTTTTACTTTATTATATTATGTATGCAAATGTTTAATTGTGTAGACTGTTTGTAGACCGCCCTCGGCTTGCTCACCAGGGACAAACTGACCATTTTGATTCATACGCATTCACATTCCATACAAACTTAAATAATTCATTTGATTGTGTAAAGCTGCTTTGAGGCAATGACAATTGCTAAAAGCGCTATACAAATAAAATTTAATTGAATTGAATTATACAGGACAGTGGTGGTAGCATCTCGCTAGCTGAGCTCCTGAAGTAAAGAAAGATGCTAACAATGCCGTTTGCCATGTGTTTAATTGATGTCAAATATTTTCAAAGGAAAATCTGATCATTTTGATTTTTACACGTTATTTTTCGTTACCGCAAATTTTTTCTCATTTTCTTTTGATTGTGTGAAGCTGCTTTGAGATACTGATCAATGTTAAAATGCTACACAAATAAAACTCAATTTAAACTTTGCTCTCAGTCTGTACTAGACTTTTACAATCATGTTATAAACAGCACTGACTTCATTTGTGTTTAAAATACTTTAAAATCTCTAACTCAGTCAGATAGATATCCAAAAAATCAGTTTCTTTGTGCTGTACTGTTACTTTTCTACATACAGTACATTTTAAAACACACTTAGTACTTCTACTTGTAGGAAAGAACTTGAACCTTTACTTGAGTATTGAGTTTGTGCATTTCTGCCACCTCAGGTATACAGATACTACACAGTGAAGTTTATTAATATATTCATCATTAATAATAACGTCCTGGCTGAGATTCTGATGAAGCTTTTTTTTCTTCAATACAAAGCCGAGAGAACTTGAGGGACATGCACAGGAAATGTACAAACCGAAAATTGTTCTTTTTACAAGTGTAATCATGCTGTACTGTAGTTTGACTTTTTTCTAATCCTTTGTATGAAGCAGTTTATTTTTGTGCAGAATACTAATATTAAAGCACCGATCATCTGCTCTGTAATTTCCCTCAGGACCAATAAAATCTCAATTCATCGGTCTTATTTAGCTGTATCTGGACGTCTCTTCTTAATCTTCATCCTCATCTTCCTCTGTCTCAGTCACCTGCGCAGAACCTTTCACATTGCTTTTACTTTTCCAGTAATTTAAACTGCTTTAGATGTGTCCTTATTTAAACTCATGTTGTATTGCACTGAGTGCGCTGTGGGCTTTAACAATCACACAGCAGGCTTGTGTAGATAATGATTAGGAAGATTTCAATAACTGCTGCCTAAATTCTTTGCATCTTGGACTTTATTGTTCATGGTGAGGTGAGAGAATGTTCTTGCACTCGTGCCGTTGTTGCCAAACAACTGATCTTTTAATGTATTAATACCGCACAGAATGAAAGTTACAGGAACTGGAGTCGATGTTACTCTTGGTTTGTAAATAAAGAAGTCAAGCAGACTTAGGGCACGAGGCGGGGTACATCCTGAGAGGGTTGTCTTTGACATTGCAGTGCGCACACACACAAATGGGAAATTTGTGAGCACCAACTAGTCTAATCATTGGACTGTGGAAGGAAACCAGAATACCCAGAGGAAACCCAGCAAGCACAGGGAGAACATGCAAAGTCCATGCACATCGAACCCGGACCCTGGAGGTGCAAGACAACAGTGCGAACCGCTAAGCCACCATGCCTCCACAGCAAAACAATTATAAAATAATAGTCATAAACATCATAAAGAATATATCATTTATAATAAGTGTGAATGAGCAAACATAAGCAACAAAGCAAGTAATGAATGAAGCGTTTCTTAAAGTTTAGGTTAGAAAATTTAACTACATTAAATTATATTCAAACCCAATTTCAACAAATTCAGAGGATTTTATTCTAAGTGAAATTTAGTGCATTTTTTTTTAACTGTACACACTGCTGTAGTATCAGACATGTTGTTTAATGAGTCGGCCTTCACGCAGTCATACAGCTGTTACTGTTTAAAGTGCCAGATGTGCTCATTACATTCTGCAGCGGCTGTTTACTGAGTTTTTATCATCAAAAGAAAGAAGAAAAAAAAAAAAAAAAAAGACTCCATCACACATCAGGAGAATCTCAGATGCACATTCTTCACTGTGTGTGTGGAAGTGAATTGATTGCCCATGCTGTCCCAGGCAGCACTTCAGCACTCACTCGTCACAGCACCGGCAGGTGGGTGAGTACCTGGGGCGCGCTCGAGGGTCTGCTGAAGTGCTCATAAACAACGAAAAGGCTTCATGTGGAGAACTAACCAGGAACCGCAGGAGATCAGGTGTCTCCAGAAACATGAAGGAGCTCCGTGTTAGCATCCAGTGTGCTCGAGAAACGGGAAAGAGACGCCAAGACATGTGACTGGAAAACACGAGAGGGACTTCAGCTGGAGCAGAGACACGGAGTGCCCATGTGGACAGACAGACAGAGCAGACGTGGAGCCTTAATGTACACTTTATTCACACTCAGATGTATATACACAGGAGCACAAGCCTTAGCATTCACAAGCAAAATCATTTTATTAAATTAAATCGAATCTCTAAACCTCTTCATGAGCTGGAGTCACTCAGCATCATCCACTGTAATGTGGCTAAAATAAAAAAAAAACTTTTTTTTTTTTTACTTTATCCTTATAGATTGTCGCATACATACACACATTTAATGTGCACTCTATATCAATACAATCATAATCTTAATAAATGACTGTGTATTCATACACACTCAGTTATGTAGACATTCATCGCAATGTCAAATATATTAGTCTCATGATATTACCAACTGTGTGTGTGTGTGTGTGTGTGTGTGTGTGTGTGTGTGTGTGTGTTAGGTGGTGAATGGTATATGGAAGTCGGCCGTGTCGAACAGCAGGGTTCTCTGAGGAGGGTTGGGTTCTTTGTCGGCTCGGTGTAAGAGTTTAAACAGTCCGGTGCCGATGTTCATGGGGATTCCCATTATTATACACTCAGACACACCTGCAAAGAGACAGACGAATGAATGCACTGAGTCAGACCTGCATATCCTGAGTCTCATGAACATGTAACTATAGCATTTATTCATTAGTTATAACAGAAATGGAATAAAACTGGAAGAAAAACAGGAAAAATAAAAACTGAAAAAAAAATTATTAAGTCAGAAATGACAAATAAGATCAATAGATAAGGACAACACACACACACACACACACACACACCCTGTACTCCAGTAAAAGTGGAGATTCCCTGGGGCTGATGTTACTAAAGTTAAAGTACAAGTCCTCACTTTACTTGTGTACTTTAGTAAAAGTACAGACAGACTCACCTTCAAATTCACTCAAGTATAAAGTACAGCCGGTTATGTTACAAGGTTACATCACACAATTACACGTAACAGACAGCAGGTGGCGTAATTTCTGCTTTAAATACTACTACACTGCTATGGATCTGTGACGCATCGCCAAGCAGAAACATAGTGAAGTAAAAGTACAGACGCTCACTGGAGTAAAAGTCAAAAGATTCATCAGCATCATCTAATCTCAATATCATCTACACACATGTCAAAATATGTACTTAAGCAGAGTAACAAAGTATATGTATCAGTTCCCTCCCTCCCCTGATCTCACACTCACACACACACACACACACACACACACACACACACACACACACAACCTGGAACAAATTCCTTTAGAATATCAGCTGAACATCCATGTGTTAGCGTTAGCAATCGCTACAGCTCAGCCAATCAGATCAAAGGGCAGAGATCACATGACCAACTGGTGATCTTATTTGGAGGAAAAACAGAGCTGATCTAAAGATAAAAAAAAATATATATATATAAAAATCTGTCCTGCTGGAAAACAAACGAATGAAAAGTCCAGTGTTCTGATTTTGAGAAACCAAATTAAATCATTAATATCTCATTAATCTCTCTTATGGAATAAAAACATATCGCAGTGTACGTGAGGTGAAGCAAGCAGGCTTACATCAGTCAGCACAGACCAGAGAGAGCAGAGTGTAGGACTGCTGAATAGGACGACTTTCACACACACACACACACACACACACACACACACACACACACACACACACAGGGTCTCATCCAATCTGTCCATCTCTCCCTCCGTCTATCACCTGATCAGCCCCCACCCCCCATGTTAACCTCACCACACACGGAGTCTTTCTGCCCGAAGTACGCGGCGTCGAACAGATGATCAGCGGTCTTCTCGAAGGACGCCAGCATCAGCACGCTCTCCTTCATTTTGGCCAGGCCGAAGCGGGTGATGCCCAGGATCTCCCCCTGACACACACACACACACACACACACAGACAGATTAAAGGTGAAGTAGAGAGGTGAGGACGGGTGTCTGAGCGCTGCTGATGTCCCCCTCACCTTGTAGGACATGAGGTCAGCGAGCAGCATGACGTGGCGTCGGTCGATGCTCATGCCGTGGTTCACCATGGTGTACTGGATCTCGTTAATGATGGTCGTCCTCGCCGCCTCGATGCCCAGCGTCTTCTCCACCTACAGAGGGGTCGATCAAACACTGTGAGGGGGGAATGTACACACACACACACACACACACACACACACACATTACCTCGTAGGTGTTGTTGGACGTGGTGCGGTTGCCGTTGACACCGTGTGTTGCCATGACAGCGCGCATGTTATCTCCCTCCACCAGCAGCTTAAACTTCTGACGGCCGCTTTGTTCATCGATGTGGATCACAGCACGGGAAACCTCGGGGATACCCTGTACAACAACCTACACACACACACACACACACACACACACACACACACACACACACACACACACACACACACACACAGAGAGAGAGAG
>JAQQZT010000006.1:26615045-26630821 GCA_030068275.1 Clarias platycephalus | reverse complement strand
CACACACACACACACACACACAGGATTAGTGACTGAACACATGACCGTGCTGAAGAGGATCGAGCTCGGTGTGCTAAACTGTGTGTGTGTGTGTGTGTGTGTTCTGCAGGTATTCTGTCTATGGCCAACGCAGGACCAAACACCAACGGCTCCCAGTTCTTCATTTGCACTGTGAAAACTGAGTGGTACGTGACTGTGTGTGTGTGCGTGCGTGTGCGCAGTTTAAACAGGTTCCAAGGTGAACCAGTGTGATAAGTCTGTGTGGTTTGAATGTGTTTGACTATCAAAAAAAAAAAAACGAACCTTTTCTCCAGTGTGACTCTCTGACTCGATTGGTCTAAAAGTGACTCGTTGACTCGGTGACTCTGTGAGTGACAGGATTGACATTTCATCCACTCGCTGTCCTGCAGGAGATCACATATAATTATTAAATATCAGAGTTCATAATGACATCGTGTTTTTTATAACAGATTTAACGTCACTGCATGAAGTGATTCAGTGTCGTGTGGAACACAGTTTGATTCACTGATCAGAAAATGATTCAGTGTGTCAGTTCTCTTCACTACGAGTAGAGTTTAGTAATAAAATAAAAGTAATTTTATAAAGAAAATCTTCCAGTGAATTAAAGTCTGAAGTTTAATTATATTATTCAATACAACATGAATCTTAAATATGACTCTGATGTGATTCATTTTTAAATGATTCACTGAATCATGACCTCTCAACTTTGATTCTTTACTAAACATTGTTGTTTAAAAATTGTGTGTGTGTGTGTGTGTGTGTGTGTGCAGGTTGGACGGGAGGCACGTGGTGTTCGGCAGTGTGAAGGAGGGGTTAGAGGTGGTGAAGAAGGTGGAGGCGTTCGGATCTCGCTCGGGGAAAACCTCCAAGAGGATCATCATCACCGACTGTGGAGAACTCAAATAACACACGCGCGCGCACACACACACACACACACACACACACACACACACACACACCCCGACAGTCTTGTGTGTGTTTCCTAAAGATTACATCAGCATTGAGAACCTGAGCCATAGAACTCACTCCAATACGGTTTAGAACACACACCCGCCCCCCCCCCCCCCCTCCCTCCCAGTGAGTGTGTTGTGTTGTAATCTGTATTGAGACACAGGGACACATGTCTCGAGTTGATGTATGAGAGCAATAAAGCAGGTTAATGTGGGATTAATTAACTGCAGTAATGTAGCGGTTCTGGATCTGAGCCGAGTCTGGATTAAATAAACTGGATTAGTTGATCAGGTCTGGAGTCTCCATGATAATGTGAATGTTTGTTTGTTTATACTTGTTTTTTCCTGAAGGTGATTCTCAGGGACCCCCCTCTCCCCCCCCACCATTTTTAAAATGTTGGCTCCTCCCATTCCTTTTCCAGTGGGCGGAGTCTTGAGTGGTTTTGAATTTAATTTCAGAGCCTGTCAGGGTGTCTTCACGCGGTCTCTCTCTCTGAAGCTAACGCCCACGACTGATCCTGGATCGGTTTATTCTCAGTAAATCTGAACACCAGTGAGGGCTGCGTTCCACCGTGTTTGTGTGTTTATTGTGTGTTTATTGTGTAACTATGGGCTGGGTGTGGTCAGGGTTATGTGGTGTTTAATCTGGACTGAATCCTGTTGGAGCTGGACTTTAACTCAAAATAAAAAGCTAACACAACCTCCTGACCTGCACAGGGCTTTGTTTCTGTGTGTTTGTCTTTTTTTGTTTGTTTGTTTTTTTGTGTAGTTACTCTTACCAGGTGATTAATTTCCTCTAATAGCGTGCCTCTGTCTATACAGTTCTCTATATGTTAATGGATGATGTCATATATTCATAGTTATTAAGAATAATATGAGTGAGTTCTCGCCCCCTCACCGTTCTCTCTCTCTCTCTCTCTCTCTCTCTCTCTCTCTCTCTCTCTCTCTCTCTCTGTTCCACGTGTGATGGAGAAACTACACAGCAGTGTAACCTTATCTCTCCTGAAGATGTTCCAGATTTACCTCTGACTGTTACACAGCGCTCACACTGGAGACTCCTTATACTCATATTACACACACACACATTTGTACAGAGACCCTCTGGTGACAGAGATACCATACTGTGGCCACAACTTTATAGCAACAACCTAATAGCCTTTAGGCTCAAATGTATTATTGTCAGTACAGACGTGTAATTAGCTTTATTTCCTCACTGACACACAGCGTATCTGGGACATGAATCATCTCATCACCACATGTTCTTAAGTCATGGCCATGACACAGTATCTCATTCCCATGCTGTAGTATGTTATGATCACACACACACCTTTTCCCTCAGTGTTTCAGCTTTTTAAACAGTTTATCAGCAGTTTGATCTCAGAAGCCTGGAGATTAATGTAAATAATTTCCCAGAATTCCACCCAAGTCCCGCCTCGGGGTCTGTGTATGTGTGTGTGAAGTCTGCATGTTCTCCCTGTGCTTGGTGGGTTTCCTCCAGGTCCTCCAGTTTCCTCCCACAGTCCAAAGACATGCAGATTAGACTAACTGGTGTCCCAAATTGCCCGTAGTGTGTGTGTGTGTGCACTGTAATGGATTGACAGTGTTGTCCCTCCAGGATGTACCCCGCCTTGTGTACCCCTAGGTCTCCTGTGATAGGCTCCGCCCATGAGCCTGTAGGATGAAGGATAAATAGGTCAAGATGATGAGAGAGAGAGACAGTGTTGATTGGACTCAGCAGGTAGCGTAGCGCCCCCTGGTGTTGGCTCTCTGTACACTTGACCTGAGATGTGAAGGTGTTGTGGGGTGTGTGAGACATTAATTACTCCAGTGGGTGATTAGTGACCAGATTATCAGTCGTGTCTGAGATGTTCATTACTGCAGATTATTGTTGAGGTCAGTGTGTTGTGTTTCTCACTGCAGAGGCGTAAACATTGTCTCTGTGTAGATAGATAGATAGATAGATAGATAGATATTTGGTATCTATAAGAGAATACTGCCATGTTTCTCGTGCCTGGAGACTGAGTTTAAAGAAACGAGTATGAAGAATAAAAACAGAAGCAAAAGTGAAAGAAAATAAGAAATGTTCTCATTAACCAGACTTGAGTTCTAGTTCAGTGTGTAAAGCGACATCTGACAGGAAGTGTGTGTGTGTGTGTATGTGTGTGTTGTGGGTTTATTCTCACGTCAGCTCTCTTACACAGAAGGAAAAAAAACTCCCCGACTCGTGTCTGAGCCTCTCCTACATCTACTCATCTTTATTTCATCATTTGAGAAAACTGTAAAAGTGAAGTGAATGTGAGACACACAGCTTTATGGTGATGATGATGATGATGATGATGTGTGTGTGTGGAGTTTGCATGTTCTCCCTTTGGTGGGTTTCCTCTGTGTACTCCGGTTTCCTCCCACAGTCCAAAGACCTGCAGATTGCCTGTAGTGTGTGTGTGGTGTGTGTGTGTGTGTGTGGTGTGTGTGTGTGAATGTTCAGAGGTCCTACCACTCTGAAACACTGCACTGTGTCTATGTGGTTGTTTTCGTTGCTGTCAAGTTACATCAGGCCACCAGACGGCGCTGTGGGAACTCGTGTTATTACCCAACCTGAACCATGTGACACACGTCTGGGTCTGGTGTCCTTACTAACACTACCACACCATACCACTGCTGTGCCACACGGGGGCGCACTAGGACTTGGCCTTTCACACAGGACGTAGTCTAGGAGACGAAATCTCACAAAACTATATATTTAAAGAATGTTTCATTATAATTTAAAGTCCAAGGTCAGTGGCTGGAAACATCCTTCCAGAACCAGCTGTAATAACCAATATGACGTGCTGCTTTATAGATATTAATGAAATCAGAACGCCCATAAATATACACGCCCCTGAGTCACAGCGCATGGTGCTGCTAATGAACTATTACAACACGAAAGAGGAATGCCTTTATAAGAAGTGCGCACGCTTTGGGTGCTGGACCTCATTTGTCTACTGCTTTGTGGATAAATTGACTGAGAAAAGTCATTATTGATACACACACACACACACACACACACACACACACACACACACACACATGCACACACACTGATATATGCAATTCAATTTAATTTGTATAGCGCTTTTAAGAATTGACTGTCACAAAGCAGCTTCACTCAATCAAAAGAATAATTTAAGTTTGTATGAAATGTGAATGTGTTTGAAGTTCTGTTTTTTTTACACTCAGGCTTGAAGCAGAAACCTGTTAAACTAGTTGTGCTTTGTGGTTGTCCACCCGCAATGTAGGACGTGTGTGTGTGTGTGTGTGTGTGTGAGAAAGGAAGTGGGTGGGGTTGTTATTTTTATACATTGTCCTGTCAGTCAGGTTTGTACACACACTAAATGTTTAGCATACAGAGATATTACAGGGTGGGGTTTATATATTCATATATCTTTTATTATATTTCTCTCTCTCTCTCTCTCTCTCTCTCCCCCACACACACATTTTCTTTAGGTGAAGGACTACATGCCCATACGTGAACATGGACACGCCCATTTCTTGCGGTATAACCTTTAACCCACTCTGCCTACATTTCAGAAAGCATTTATAAACTCAAAGCCACACCCACATTACAAATTTAGTTCTAATCCTGTCCCCCGTCCTCCATTCAGGGTCTGGTGCCGTGTGGGTTCTGGGACAGTCAGAGACAGAGGTCAGGCAGATTGAGTTCTGGTTCTCAACACTGCCTACAATAACATCACCTCTCCGGTGGGACGGGAGTCGAGCCGGAGAGATACTGGGTCGATGGGGTCAGTCTCACCGGGATTCTTTTCCAAGCTGCAGTCGCTCTGGATGAGACTCAGGCGTCGGCACATTCACAGTCCACAGTTCAGTGGTGGTATGTTGGAGTTTACCCCACTGCCCACCTTCAGCACCGAACATCAGCTCAGAGTGTTAGGGTGCTGAAGACTCCATCGTTCTACCAGGGCACCTTAACACTCACACAGGTATCAGCAGTACAGCATGGACCAGAGTGCCTGGGGGGAACGTCCAATCCCATCGGAACCAAAGCACAGTTATGTTAGTGGGTTTCAGTGCCAGGCCTGGTTTGTAGATAACACACACCGTGTTCGAACATACTGTAATAGTACACGTGGTATCACAGTGGCACGGTGGTGTAGTGGTTAGTACTGTGGTCCTGCACCACCAGGATCTGGGTTCGATTCCCACCTCAGGGTGTGTGTGTGGAGTTTGCATGTTCTCCCCGTGCTTGCTGGGGTGTGCTCTGGGTCCAAAGATATGCAGATTAGGCATATTCCCTAGGCATAATCCGTGTTCCCTGGATGGATTGGCACCCTGTCCAGTGTGTACCCTGCCTTATGCCCAAAGTGTCCTGGGATAGGAGTGACATTATCATTTTCAATGATGCATTAATGTTCTAATCAGCACACATTCACATCATATACACACACTTATGCTGTTATGATTTCTATGTATAAAAACTAACATCCCCATATTGCCAAGTCAATTAATCAACACACACACACACACACATACATTCCCTGGTTTAACAGATTTCTCGTTGCATGTTTCAATACAGACTTTATTAATTCCAATAATTAAATTGCAAATGGAATAAAATATTACGTTTTTACCATAATCTCATCAATAAGTTTGAATAACTAATGAGCTATTGCCAGGTCACGTGTGTGACGGTGAGTGTGTTGTAGAGACAGGGGTAAGGGCGTGTCCCCATAAACACACTGCAAATGTAAAGGAAAATACCAATGTGGTGACGTCATTAGTTTCTCGGACACACCCTATTGCGCGTGCGTGTGTGAGTGCAGGCAAATCAGTAACACACACACACACACACTCTGACTTCCTGCTCCAGCTTCCCTGCGCCTCTCCGTAAGTCTCTCCGTCTTTTATATTTAATCATCGGATTATTAAACTGCGGGGTTACTGCAGGTCAGCGCGCGCGCACCCCGACATCAGGCGGCACTTTATAGTTATTATAGACAGAATAAACTTCTGCGATTCTTTACTCCGGGGACTGACTGGGCTGTAAACCCCCCCCCTCTCCCTCCCTCTCTGTGTGTGTGTGTGTGTGTGTGTTTGGTGAATTTCCCGGAATTGTCTCGGGGTGATTATGTAATGCAGTAATTGATGTCATGTGGGGACCCTGCTCTCTCACACACACACACACACACACAACTCCAGGAGAAACACAGGACGGTCGCGCACCGTCTCACGAACTGCCCCGTTTTGGGGTTTGGACCGTCTCTCTGCGACATCGCGTGATTTTGCGGTAGTGCCGAGTGAATCGTAGGAGGAGTCGGTTCATCTCGTTCGGCTCTATACGCAAATCGGTTTCTCTTGTTCGGCTCTTAAGTGAATCGGTTCATCTCATTTGGCTCTTTATACGTGATTCGGCTCCTCTTGTTCGGCTCTTCTTAGGTGAGTCGGTTCCTCTCATTCGGCTCTTCTTAGGTGAGTCGGTTCCTCTCATTCGGCTCTTCTTAAGTGAGTCGGTTCGCACCCATGAGCGAGGTTCTAAGTTTTCTGTTTCCTTTTTGATCGTTTTGTCCTTAACGTGTTTAACTTCTGCATCAGTCTGTGTCTGTAATCTGTGTAAACACTACATGTAAGTGTTTTAGACACGCTGCACTATTAATCTGTGTTAATCTTAAAATATGCCTAAAATTCTTGACCTAATGAACTCCATGTTTACACTTATTACTCTGATTTGTTATTAAATGTAGAGTTGTTGATTTTTAGATATGTATATAAAATAATTAGTGAAACCTGCAGTACCTGGTTTTTCTTAAAGAATATTTATGGTATATAAACCCACAACATCTGGACACATCTGTGGAATACGGCTGAGGAACCCGACTCTAAAGCTGATTTCCAGTTCAGGATTCTCGTTTATAGTTAAATGTGAATCCTTTTAATTATTTTAGAGACTCTCTAATCTTTAAACAAACCGCTGTAAGTCCTGGGGGCGGAGCTTTGTGGACACGATCAGGATCATCTAACCCACCTGTATAACTGTTACAGACTGGGTTTAGATTATACACCTTTAATTACAGTCATGATATTAAAGTAAATGATCAGTCAGGTAGTTTGATTCAAATTAGTTTTGATTCAATCAGTCATTCAATAATCTGTCAGTGATCAATAATCTAAACTCGTGGAGATTTATTAAAATAAACAGAAACTTTCAAGATTTTATATACATAGACATAGTTTCTATTTATTTTATATATATATATATATATATAAATAAAAGACTGAGTGGTCTAAGGCTCTGTGTCCAGGTCTCTGTCTCTCTAGGGATGGTGGTGTCTGTGTGTTAAGCCTCTGAGTTACTGATCAGAAGGTCGGTGGTTCAAGCCCCAGCTCTATCAGGTTGCAGCTGTCAAGCCCTTGAGCGAGGCCCTTAACCCTGTCTGCCAAATAATGCCTGATCCTGTGTGTGTGTGTGTGACAGGTTTCAACAAGTTGATTAAACCCAATCCAAACAAACAAGTTTAATTTGAGCAAATAATCAGGCATTTCAGAAGTCAGTGAAAGAATCATTCGTCAGGTGGTGATGCGAGTCGTCGCGAGTCGTCGTGTCCTTCACCCTGATTAATGAGTTGAACTTGATAAACCAGTTTGAACAACTTTCACTATGAATCCGTGTGCAGGACGTGAAACACATGCAGGTCGAATTGTGCTTTAGAAGCATGAAATAACACACACATACACACCTACTCGTGCACACACTCACTCATATACACACCGCATGGAAACACAGACCTACAGTCTTGCAGCTCGGTTTGCGACACTGCTGTGTTGCGGCGTCGCCACCCGGCCGCGGCGTGCCGTGTGCAGACGAGCCTCGAGTCTTTCACAACGTCTGAGGGGTTTTTTGGTTTTATGCAAACTTACAGTGAATGTAGATGTGCAGTAAGTAAACAGATCCTGAATCAGGACTCGTGTAAATCACACACACGCAAATCACTCTGTACAGGAGCGAGGTTCAGGGGTCATCAGGGGTCATCAGGGGTCATCAGGGGCGGAGCTGGAATCACACACACCATAGCACATCACACACCAGAGAACTGCAACTCCAGGGACATATTTAATAGTAAAACATTCATATCCTTAGTTTCACCTCTGAATCTGCGTAAGTTAATGTGTCCCGTGAGCGACGTGGTGAAGTTCAGACCGAGTCTCACTGATACGCCGAGACTCTACACGCCGGGATTTACAGCTTTGTGTTTGTTTTATTAAAATAACTGGGTACACACAGTGTGTGTGTGTGTGTGTGTGTGTGTGTGTGTGTGTGTGTTGGTTAGTTGACATTTTAAAATCTTTTCATATTAATGACGTGAAGGATATTTCAAAACATGAGGGCAAATGTAATGGCGCCCATTAACCTGAGGATGCTTTGTCCCCAAACCATCCTACCTGCACTGTCCCTCTAATACACTCGTTCCTAATCCTGTCCATTCTTGTCCCTCTCTCCAGCTCTGCTTCCAGAGGAACGTTCAAACTCTACACACTTTACACTCCGCGTTATCGAGAGATGAGTAAATGAGGAGCGTCGTGAGTTTGGTCTTCACTACTGATGACCAGAATTAATATAAACAAGAACTTTTGTCCACGTTACACATTTGATGAACTTTTATTGTCCTTGTACAAGAGGAGCGCCGGAACATTGAACTACATTTCAGGAGAAACTACGTGGTGTATTTTGTCTGTTTCTGTTGATCTTTATTGCCCTCGTTCCTCTGTGTGAGTTCCTGCGCAGGTGTGAAGGTCGGGGTGTGTTCCTCGTTCTGTAAACATGCAGGGAGCCATGGTCATGTTTACCTGCTCTAACACACACACACACACACACACACACACGAGTCAAGCCAATAACCAGCCCTTTGTGTGGGGAATATTGAGAAGTGTCTGTGTACACACAGTGTGTGTGTGTGTGTGTGTGTGTGTGTGTGTGTGTGTGTGTGTGTGTGAGGGAGACAGACAGTCTCATCCACTCCTGCACCTGTAAATCCTGACACACCCGAGTCAGGTCATTACTGCATGTAGGTTTCAGTTCCAGTGTGTTAAAGTGTGTTTCACTCGGACCCGGTGTGTGTGTGTGTGTGTGTAAGACGAGACACGTGGACAAGCGTCCTGATGAGCGTTCAGTCGTATCGCCACTCGTAAGCAGACCTCTGGAAATAAATGTTTTGTTTTAGTTTTCTTGTTTATTATTTTTTATTTCTTATTTTTAAAGATAAAAATGATTGAACTGGATCAGTGGTAGCACCGTTCCCAATATGTGAGAATAGCAGCCAATCAGAAACCGGGAATTTTCCATGATTCTAGTGTCGTCTGTTCCATTCTAAATAACTGTTTGTTGTGGGAGTAGGCGGAGCTATGTATAGTGTTTTTTGTGGGGTTATGTGGGCGGGGTTATGTGGGCGGGGCTGTGTATGGTATGTAGGCCGCGTGTTGTTCGCTCTCTTTCAAATGGAGCATAAAATCTGTTTCAAATTCTAATCAGTGTCTTTGTCTCTCTTTCAGAGTTTGCCAGAATGAGTTACCCCGGATACCCCGGTTACCCCCCTCAGGGTGGTGGTTATCCTCCTCAGCAGCAGCAGCAGCAGCAGGGTGGGTACCCTGGGTACCCTCCGCAGGCGGGCGGTTTCCCAGCGGGGGGTGGATTCCCTCCACAACAGCCGGGTGGTTACCCCGGGTACCCCGCTCAGGGCGGTGGTTACCCCGGGTACCCCGGATTCCCTCAGGACCAGTCTGGAGGTTTCTCCGGGATGCCCCAAGGTAACGGTCAGGAGGTGTTCAGGATGATGTGGGGGTTGTGGTCGGGTGGAATATCGATAACGCTGATGTTTTTGTCGTTGCAGGTGGATGGGGCGGGCAGCCCGGATTTGGAGCTGTAAGTACCCCTGGCCTTGATCAATTAGTTAATAGCAAATTCACCTGATGTATGGATGAAGGTCTTGTACTATATATGTGTGTATTGTGTGCAGCCCGGAGGAGGGATGCCACAGGGGTATCCTGGAGGTCCGATGCCAGGGCAACAACCCATGCCCGGTTACCCTGGAGGTGCTCCTGCCCCAAACCCCTCGTATCCCAGCATGCCTGGCTTTGGTGGACCAGCTGGACCAGCTGGACCTGCTGGACCTGCAGCACCAGGGGCACCTGTAGCACCTGCTATTAATGTAAGATCTAAAAGTCCTGACCCTCCCTAATCTCCATCACCGCATCTCATCCTCTCGTGTGTCTCAGGTTTCGTCACGAGTCGTCCCAGACCATATCGTCACTTAAAGTCCAATCAGCTGTAACTGATATCGTGTTGAACGTTTTGCTGTGTGAGTGTGTTTGGTGTGTGTTGGATCGGTCCTGGCAGAGATACACACCCCGAGTTTTCCTCAGTTTTTCCCAGTTTTTAAGGTTTAATGGTTTTAAACGATGCGAGCCGCTGTGACCTCACACTCTCGGATCAATACTGAAGACTTTGGTTAAATTAATAAACTCTCAGTCCTAAGTGTCTCTTATTGGACATAAACACACCGTGTAGAGTCTCGGCGCTGTTCGCCGTTACAGAGCTCTGATCCTTTGATCTGTTTGTTTTGCAGCGTGGATTTCGCGGCACCATAAAGGACGCGCCCGGTGCCGACCCGCTCCGAGATGTCGAGGTTCTCCGCAAAGCCATGAAGGGCTTCGGTGAGACGGTCACACTGTTTAGTTTCTGTTCTTTTTAAGTCTTCACATCAGTAATGGGGTTCTCTGTCTGAGGGTGGTTCTAAGTAGAACCCTCAGAGTGTAATCTCCTCCTCTCAGTTGTTTGTGTTTCTTGTTGTTGGTGTGTAGGCACTGATGAGAACGCCATCATCGAGTTGCTTGGGAACCGCTCCAACAGGCAGCGTGTGCCGATGGTCAAGGCTTACAAGACCACGTATGGGAAGGTGAGAAGTGACCCTCAGTGAATAGATCCTGCTGGTGCACCGCCAGGTCCTCATCTCCTCCTCTGGAGAGGTTTAGAGCTCCAGATACGGCTGAAGACCAGGACAGGCCACACCCTGATAGAGCAGCGGGTGAAGTTTCGTTTGCTAGAGTTGGACCGTTCTGTCAGATTAAACATTCGTCCTTTACTCAAACTGATTTCAGAGCAAACGGTACCTAAAAAACATCTCGGAGAACTGAAACATACCTGAAGTTTGCAATATTTCGTTTCCTTGTCCTTGTTTTGTTGTTTTGTTCGAGTCCTTGTTTTGTGCTCTCTGCATAACTTTAACTCCATTTTTGTAGCAGCTTGACCAATATGTACCGTACATACAAACTGTGCATAGGAACAGTAACCGAGCGTGGGTGTGGCACGTGATTAAAAAAGCTGAGGAATGGGTAACGCTGCAGGATCCATCCTGAGCTCGGGACCGAGTGGAGGGTTTTTAGTGCTTTGGATGTGCCTGACATCCAGGAGTATGAGGTTTAACGTCTCTGTTCTTGTCCGTCTCTCCGTCTGTGTCCTCCTCAGGATCTGGTCCATGATTTGAAGTCGGAGCTCTCTGGGCATTTCGAGGACCTTGTGCTGGCGATGTTGAAGAGCCCATGCGAGTACGACGCCTTCGAGCTCCACCACGCTATTGCTGTGAGTGTCCATGACCTTATACTGTGTGTGTGTGTGTGTGTGTGTGTGTGTGTGTGTGTGTGTGTGTGTGTGTGAGGACCTTAGACATGGGGCATTAGAGTGTTACAGATGGAGGGTTGGAGGTGTGGAGACGGGGCACTAGAGCCTTAGAGACGGGGCAAAAGAGGTGTGGAGATTGGAGAGACAGGCGGAGACAGGGTTTAGCGGTGCGGGGGATGTGGTTTGCGAAGTGGGTATGAGGGGGTTTTGGGGTGCGTAGACTGGGCTGTTGGAGGGGTATGGGGTGGGGGGAGAGTTGGGGGGTAGGGGTGCGGAGACGGGGGTTTGGGGGAGACAGGACTTCATAATATATCTTTTTTTCTTTACATAGCTCTTAAATTACTGAGTGATCCAAAGCCTTGACATGTATGACAGCAACTTTGTGTGTGTGTGTTTATACAGGGTGCAGGAACAGATGAAACATGTCTGATCGAGATTCTATCATCTCGTAACAATGCTGAGATTCAGGAGATCAACCGTATTTATAATGCAGGTGAGTGTCCGCCTGCACGTCTGTGTCCGCACGTCTGTGTCTGCACCTGTCTCACTCTCCTGAAGCCTGATGGGAACTGACGTTTTCACAAATGTTTATGTAATAATCTCAAACTGGATTAAGTTCATTACTACATAAAGCTTAATGTTTAATGGTGTCTTGTTGGAACACCATGTTTTCAAGAAGCACACACACACACACACACACACGCACACTTAATTCAGGTTTGTCTTGAAATACCCAAAGTAGAAGCTAATCTCCTCGTGTCAGCGTCACAGCTGACGCGCAAATATTCTCTGTGTGTGTGTGTGTGTGTGTGTGTGTGTGTGTGTGTGTGTGTGTGTGTGTGTGTGTGGAAAAAATAAAGACATTTGCGTGTTTTACAGAATACGGCAAAACTCTAGAGCACGCCATCACCCATGACTGCTCGGGTCACTTCCGCAGGCTGCTGATCTCTCTGTGCCAGGTCAGACTCGTCACGCTGCAGTCGGGGAACATTCACACACACACACACACATATAACCAAGAGGAGTGCATGATGGGTAATGATGCTGTTTCTCCTCGTCTCTGTGTTTTAGGGAAATAGAGACGAGAGCCAGAATGTGGACATCTCTATGGCCAAGCAGGACGCTCAGGTGAGACAACACCTCATGTGGTTGATTAATTCTCTGTAACAGCGGCCCTGACAGTAGCGCAAGAAAATAATCATTTCACGGATGTTCCACAATATTAAATGTAACTAGAGAGGATAAGTTTTCTGAACAATATGAGTGGTGCTTGCCGTGGCAAAGCATTGGAGTCATGCTAGCAACATGCTAATCACGCTAGCATCGACATGCTAATGATTTTGCTAGTAACATGTTAATATAGTTAGAATAATGTTAGCAACGTGATAATCATGTTAGCATCATGTTAGCCACATGCTAATAATGTTGCTAGCAACATGCTTATGTTCTTAGTATAATGCCAGCAACATGCTAATCATGTTAGCGACATGCTAATAATGTTGCTAGCAACATGCTTATGTAGTTAGCATAATGCTAGCAACATGCTAATCATGTTAGCATCATGTTAGCGACATGCTAATAATGTTGCTAGCAACATGCTTCTGTAGTTAGCATAATGCTAGCAACATGCTAATCATGTTAGCATCATGTTAGCGACATGCTAACAATGTTGCTAGCAACATGCTTATGTAGTTAGCATAATGCTAGCAACATGCTAATCATGTTAGCATCATGTTAGCAACATGCTAATAATGTTGGTAGCAACATGCTTATCTAGTTAGCATAATGTTAGCGACATGCTAATGTTGCTAGCAACATGCTTATGTAGTTAGCATAATGCTAGCAACATGCTAATCATGTTAGCATCATGTTTGTGACATGCTAATGATGTTGCTAGCAACATGCTTATGTAGTTAGCATAATGCTAGCAACATGCTAATCATGTTAGCATCATGTTAGCGACATGCTAATCATGTTGCTAGCAACATGCTTATGTAGTTAGCATAATGTTAGCGACATGCTAATAATGTTGCTAGCAACATGCTTATGTAGTTAGCATAATGCTAGCAACATGCTAATCATGTTAGTATCATGTTTGTGACATGCTAATGATGTTGCTAGCAACATGCTAATATACTTAGCCTAATGCTATCAACATGCTAATCACGTTGGCATCATGAGTGTGTTGCTGATCAACCTGCTGTAATGATGTTGGGGCTCAGCGGTCCCCCTGACACCATATTACCACCTCACTGCTGATTCACATAAAACTGCCGTTCTATACGTATCATGATTGTATTAATATACTTATTTGATATGAATAAGTAATTACAGTAAATCTAGTGCGTTCCTTAAAACATTAGTTTCCTCACTTTTAACCCAAGCGCAGTGTTTAAACACTACTAACTATCTTTATATAAAAAAGTTTAACATTTAACTTCAAATTAAATGTAACAAAAAGCTACATTATTACTGAGCAGCGCGTATCTGTTACATCATCTGCCAGAATTATTATTTCTAAACAAACTTCACTCCGACCACACGGGATGAGACTGTGTGACTAGTACAGAGAGCGCCACCTGTAGGATATCGAATTTATTCTTCCCACAGTGAAGAAATTTATAAAAAATAAAAAGTACAAACCCGATTCCAAAAAAGTTGGGACACTGTACAAATTGTGACTAAAAACAGAATGCAATGAAGTGGAAGTTTCAAATTGTAATATTTTATTCAGAATAGAATATAAAGGACATATCAAATGTTGAAAGTGAGACATTTTGAAATGTCATGCCAAATATTGGCTCATTTTGGATTTCATGAGAGCTACACATTCCAAATAAGTTGGGACAGTTGAACACAATCCACCGTGCCATTCGCCGCTGCCGGCTAAAACTCAAAAAATAAGCCACATCTAAACATGATCCAGAAGCCCAGGAGTTTTCTCTGGGCCAAGGCTCATTTAAAATGGACTGTGGCAAAGTGGAAAACTGTTCTGTGGTCAGACAAATCAAAATTTGAAGTTCTTTTTGGGGAACTGGGACGCCATGTCATCTGGACTAAAGAGGACAAGGACAACCCAAGTGGTTATCAGCGCTCAGTTCAGAAGCCTGCATCTCTGATGGTATGGGGTCGCATGAGTGCGTGTGGCATGGGCAGCTTACACATCTGGAAAGGCACATCAATGCTGAAAGGTTCTGTATATCCAAGTTCTAGAACAACATACGCTCCCATCCAGACGTCGTCTCTTTCAAGGAAGATCTTGTATTTTCCAACATGACGATGCCAGACCACATACTACATCAATTACAGCATCATGGCTGCGTAGGATGCGGATCCGGGTACTGAAATGTCCAGCCTGCAGTCCAGATCTTTCACCCTTGGAAAACATTTGGCGCATCATAAAGAGGAAGATGCAACAAAGAAGACCTGAGACAGCTGAACACCTAGAAGCCTGTATTAGAGAAGAATGGGACAACATTCCTATTCCTAAACTTGAGCCACTTGTCTCCTCAGTCCCCAGACGTTTGCAGACGGTTATAAAAAGAAGAGGGGATTCCACACAGGGGGAAACATGGCCTCGTCCCAACTTTTTTGAGATGTGTTGATGCCATGAAATTTAAAATGAACTTATTTTTCCCCTTAAAATTATGCATTTTCTCAGTTTAAACATTTTATTTCATCTATGTTATCTATTCTGAATAAAATATTGAAATTTGAAACTTCCACTTCATTGCATTCTGTTTTTATTCATAATTTGTACAGTGTCCCAACTTTTTTGGAATCGGGTTTGTACAAAGAAATAGTAAAATTTTACTGCCTCAAACGTCTCCAAAGTCTCAAAACTCGACAGCGGCGCGTTGATCAGTCGAGGGCATGTGGGCACACGCGGCTTCTAACGTACACTCACTTCTATTCGTGGTGTTGTGAGAATGGTGTAGGTGTGTGTAATGAGTGGGTGTGACACTAATCCGCTCACAGTGTTAGGAGAAAAATGCAGATCAGCATACCTCTCACCACAACTAGCTTTGGTTCTATCTGAATCTTTTAAGCAAGGTAAGCTGCCCGCGTCATTTAATGAGGCTCGCATCACCCTCATAGCAAAGAAGGATAAGGACCCAACAGAGTGCTCTTCATATAGACCA
>JAQQZT010000006.1:26559654-26571909 GCA_030068275.1 Clarias platycephalus | reverse complement strand
GCCGGTAACAAATGCTGAAGCCTCATCTTCAGCTGAAATGCAAACACACACACACACACACACACACACACACACACGCAGTGATTTATTACCCGTCATTTCACACACGCTAGAAAATGTCAGCCCACTGGGTGGTGATTAGTCTGGAGGTTGTTGTGTACCTGAAATCGTGTGTAATAGGTGTTATGTAATATCCTCTCAGCATAACTGTCTACTTTTGTGTGTGCGTGTATGTGTGTGTGTGTGTGTGTGTGTGTGTGTGTTTAGGATGTTCAGCGGGTCAGCAGTGTGGAGAAGAAGGACGGTGCGGTGGTGAGTGAGGTGGGCTGGATGACCTCGGTGAAGGATTGGGCCGGGGTCATGATCTCCGCACAGACACTCACCGGGCGCGTACTGGTGAGTCTCCACCCACACAGACTCTGTCGTCATGACGATGACATCATGCTGCCCCATAGCCTCAGCTCTTCAGTCCTGTATTTTTAGGAAGCTGTAATTGGCTGTTAGTTTCCTCGTCCACATTTGCAATGCTGAAGGTCACAGCACAAAGCAGTGTTCCTCCACCAGGAGCATCTCATTTACACTCAGTCTCGCTGACATCCTCCATTATATTATTATAGACTAATAGAGCGTCTGGCTGGCTGAGTCTGTATCCATGGCAACAGAAGCCTAATGATGCAATTACAATCAAAATGTCTGTTTTACATGTTTTTAAAAAAAACATCACTCCTGTTAATGACGTATGTGTTTAGAGTTTGAGGAGGTTTATTATAAAATAAAAATCATGGTGACCTCGTTGTGACCTCGAGTCACTTTGCACTGTGTGAAGTAGACATTTCATTCAATTGAACCCAGTTGAATCTGAGTCGATTCATTTCTCAATCTTTGTGTTTTATAGATTCACTCAAATTACGTTTAAACTGAACTTCAGTGTCTAAACACCCCTTTGTGAAAGTGCAATTTCCTGTCCAATCAGAACACTCAGACTGTGAACGGGTGGGAAACAAAATGACCTCTTTTATCTTTTCCTTTTTTTTCTTTTCCTTCATTCCTGATAAAATAATTCTGTATAGACATATCACTGTTAATTCACAATAAGATCTTCAGTGTTTAGCCACATCAGATTACTAAAGAACCTAAAGAGGCTGTTTTTCCCGTTTTTATCACGCAAATTTTATTACATCACATATAAAACACAGGGACAATCTGATCATTATCATTTATACACATTGTATCACACATTTTATACACATTTCCATAATTTTATTTTTATTCCTTAAAGTTGCTTTGCGACTATGACTGAAAAGACTATGAAATTTTATTTAATTGGAATTGAACAATCATGACAGACAACAAGCCAAAAACACAGAAACAAACAAAACATAAATACCAAAAAATGTAAACCGACAAAAAGAAAAAAAAGGCAAGAAAGATCAATCTATTTTAATAAATATTTTAATAAACATAATAGAAACACATAAAAAATAATAGGTGATTAGTGAGAAGAGAGATAATAATAATAATAATAATAAGAAGAAGAAGAAATTGTTGTCATTAACTAAGGCTGCCTCAGAGAGACATGCCCCAGGCATGAGAATAGTGAAAGAGCGCCCCCTACACACACTGTGTACCGAACCTAGTAATGCAGCTCAGCCACTTTAGCTCGACTGCACGACGACTTCGTCTCATCTCTTACTGTATGGTTCGGTTTTGAGACTCATGAAAAAAAAACACTAGGCTAGACATTAGTCGCTAACTGCTAACCTAGTCTTTCTAAGCTAAAGGAGGCTAGGGTAGCCATTAACACTTAGCTGCTAAAGGCTAATCTACTCTTTTTTTAGTGCTTAATAAACAGATGGGTTAAAGATTTAACTGAAAATAGAAATCCGGGATGTTGTTGCAAATTAATACTTTTACAATCACACAAAAGAAGGGTTGGTTAGCTGTTAGCCTTTAGCTTGTAAAATAATCCCCAGAGAACATCAGAGCTGGGCCGAGCTGGGCAGGACCTAGAGGGGGACTTTTTATATGAGTTCACATTAGTGGGGAAATCTAATTGTCCTGTTTAAACCTGGGAAATACAAAGTGGAAGAAAGGACAATGAGCAGGATTAGTGATTAGCTCTGTGGCATCCCACCTCCAGGGTCCGGGTTCGATTCCAGCCTGTGTGTGTATGGAGTTTGTTCTCCCTGTGCTTGGTGGGTTTCCTCAGGGTACTCCGGTTTCCTCTAGTCAAAAAACAAGCAGATTAGGCTAATTGGCGTTCCCAAATTACCCATAGTGTGTGTGCGTGTGTGTGTGTGTGTGTGTGTAGTAGCGCCTTTAGTCTTGCTAAGTGTTAGCATTAGCCACTGACTGAAGTGGTTGCTATGGCTTCCAGGCCGTTCAGTAATATGGCAGAGCCAGACAAATACCCAGACACACACACACACACACACACACACACACTTAATATGAGCCATGATGCATAATATGAATCATTAATCATGTTATTAAAGTCAAAGGATCTGTGTGTTTTTGTGCACACGTAAATGTATGTGCGTAAGTGCACATGTGTGCATGCATGAGTGTGTGGGTGTGTGTGTGTGATGTAAGCACGATATGACTCAGCTGCAGCCGCTGGATGATGAATGAAGCTCATCACTGGTGTATATATATATATATGTGTGTGTGTGTGTATAAACCTTGAGCATTGTAGTGTGTTTAGCTGACCCAGTCTGTATCCATGGTAACAGCAGTTTCATGTAGCAGGGCAGATGTGTGTGTGTCTGTGTGTGTGTCTGTGTGTGTGTCTGTGTGTGTGTCTGTGTGTGAGTGTGTGAGTGAGTCTGTGTGTGTGAGTGTGTGAGATGTTGAACACTGCTGTGAACCTGTTAATTATCAGTGTTATTAACAGATAATTAGAATAAATAACCTGAGGAATCAGTTGCTACATTTGTATCCTTTAATGTCAGACATAAAGCGAATTTAAAGTCAAGTCACTAATTTCCTGCTAAATAAAGTTACTTCCACAGCAGGATAAACAAACACTGATGGGTTTTGAACCCATGAAGGTTGGAGATTGTCGTGTTTGGAGACCGTCATGCTTGGATCATGGTTGGAAGCCATTAGGATTTGGAGACCGTCGTGCTTGGAGACCGTCGTGCTTGGAGACCGTCGTGCTTGGAGACCGTCGTGCTTGGAGACCGTCGTGCTTGGAGACCATCAAGTTTAGTGGTCATCACATATGGAGGTCATAGATATTCTAGGCCATTATGTTTGGACACTGTTGGTTTGAGAGGCTTTTGGAGGCCTCCTTTTTGGAGATCTTCTTCAGAGGGCATCACATTTGATCAATGTCGTGCTTTGTGAGTGTAATTTTTATATTTTTGATAATTTTTCAAAAGTACTAAAATCAAATTGAATTAGATTTTACAAGGCCATGATATTTGGCGGTTGTCAGATGTGGATGTAATTATGCTTGGAGGCCATTACATTTGGAGAGCACCTGGTGTGGAAGCCATGTTGCCCAGATGATGTCTTGTTTGTTAAATAGCCGCTTTAGCAGCAGGGTGTTTGCTAGCTGCTTAATAGGGAAGAACACAGTAAAACCCCAGCACTGATTTAACACTGTCAGGGTTTCAGTCCACAAGTCGGTGTATAAACACTGCTAATTCCAGCACTGGGGGGTTTCCTGTGTAGAGAGGTCAGGTCTAGACTAGACTCTAGGCTCCGCGGTACCCCATGGTGTTGTCGGTCTCCTCTGTGTCTGTCCTAACGAGACCCTGCATATCTAACAGTGGGGTCTGGGACTCATGTTTGGATTACATTTTCCATGCTGATCTGTGCTGAACCGCGCTGTGGCTAATCACTCTGTGGTTCTGTGTGTAGAATATTTGATTAGAGTCGAGACATTTTGCTTGGCCTGTCTCCAGGGAACTGTAGGGAGGAAGTGTGAGTCAGGCACGAGGGCTTTCTGAGTGCATCCTGGAGGCTTTCTCCTTCAGCCCTTCCTGTTTGCAGAGAAAAGCTTGAACAAGCCACGGACAGAAGGGTACGGGGTGGACCAGTGCGTGTGTGTGCGTGAGGGCTGTTAATTAGATTCATTATCATTAATTAAGAACAACAGACTGAGCCGTGTTTTCCTCTACAGCCTCTGTACTGTAGATTAATATCCTCCTGTTCTGATTGGCTCTCGGTCCGCGTTACGTAAACGATGTCATCTGGATGGTAGTAAAATTGTAATAAATCCAGCTGTAAAGTCACGACAACATGGACGGTTTAATGAACAAGCACGTATGTTTGAGTGTCATTACAGTTTATTGGTTTGAATGAATATTTATAGAGTGTTTCCTGCGTGACTGAGTCATTCAACCTGTAATATATTCCATTAGATGTAAAGGAGATTAAATTGGAGTAGTCAGACTGAAAGGTCTTCAAGAAATAACTCGGGAGGTTTGACCCCCTGGATGCCCCGCCTCCTTCCCCTATCTTACATCACCAGTGTTTCGCCCTCGCCTCGCCTCGATTTTCCCTCTTTAAATTTCCTCGCTGTCTGTCACGCCGAGGAGAGAAGGGTTTGAGCGTGAAGTGTGAAATTAAATAACTAACGTCACATGAGTGTGTAGTATATTATTAGAGAAGCCAATAAAGAATTAAAGCTAAAAGTGGTCAAAAATGATCAATAAGGCCTACATCAAACAAACCACACAGATAAAATAAATTCTACAATGAATTATTTAAATAAATCCTTTACATTTTGCCTGAAACTTCACATTCAAAACAGAAAGTTTTGAATGTGAAGTTTTCCTGCTCAAAAACAATCCTAAGAAAAGCTAAATAAGAAGCCGTTTAGTCGCGGTGTGCTAGTGTATTAATATTAGAACTTTCTCGTATAAAGTACATTTCTGATGTTGTTCTATATTTAATTTCTAATTTTATTCCATATTTATTTCCTATGGATAATTATTTTTAAGGTCACAGTCGTTTAAGCATTTCACTGCATATCGGACCGAGTGTGACAGATAACATTAGAATTAGAATTTGATTTGAATTTAAAACATGCGTTTTGTTTCATTGGGAAACTTAATTCCAGATTTTAAGTTGTACTGCACATGCTGACGTATTTTCACACGTTATGTATATTTAGAATGATCCGGGCCGAGGGGTTTCTGATAGTTAGATGCCACTAAATTAATAATTTCACCAACTAATAAACGCTAAGTTTGGCAAATAAGCAGCTAATGATGTTTTCCGCTGCTTCAGCCACGTTTCTAATCAGCTAGCTCCATTTTACCGCCTGACTCAGACATGAGGACCAGAAGCAGATGACAGCCCTGTTTTTCTTCTGACTGAGCCAGGAAAGCAGACCACTGATTACACAAACATGCCACATGTCCAAGGAAATGAAATAAAATTAGATTTTTAGTTAGCGTAGCCTCCTGGGTATGAGGACGGAATGTGTGAAGCCAGAATGATGAAGTTCTTCCATCTTTGTAGAACATGTGAACAGGTAAAGAATAAATAAGTGTAAAGAATAAATTAAAGAATCAGTAAATGTAATGAATACATAAACAGAAAGAGTAAATAAATATATAAAATAAATGTAAAGAATACATTAACAAGTAAAGAATAAATAAACATAATGCATTTGTAGAATAAATAAACATAAAGACTACATGAGTACTGTTGCCTTGCACCTTCAGGTTCCAGGTTCAATTGTCGTGTGTGCGTGTGTGCGTGTGTGTGTGTACCTGACACATGAATTGATATATAACTCTGTGGAAGGTGGAATGTATGCGAAACCATGTTCACTCGTACACAGGGCTCGAAGAATTCTCTATACACACACACACACACACACACACACACACGCAAAGTATTAGTCAACATGGTTACTCAGGCATGTATGTAGAGTTTGGTCATATTTCAAACACACACACAAACAAACACTGTACATCATATCTTTATAATAATAATAATAATAATAATAATAATTTTTATTGCTTTTCATTTGTAAATGCAAATGAAAAAAACAGTAGAAAGCTTTTTTTTTTTTTTTTAAGTTTAAAACACTCTTTTCCGCTTCCACACACACCCTCTTCCTAATGAGTGTGTTACGATAGAACCTCTGTATCAGGGTGATTTATACAGTCACATGACTCAGCTCTTAAACAGACACTGTAAACAGGTATAAATATAAACAACAATATAAATACATACACACACTCAGATTTATGGCGGCGCTGAAGTGCAAAACACAAACACACAAAAAGAGAAAAAAAGACTAAAGAATATAAATGATAAATAGAGCAGAGGGTTACGAGCCGAGTGTCGACCCCCGACCCTGCACCCCTGCACCCCGACCCTGCACCCCTGCACCCCGACCCTGGACCCCTGCACCCCAGACCCTGCACCCCCGACCCTGGACCCCTGCACCCCAGACCCTGCACCCCCGACCCCAGACCCTGCACCCCTGCACCCCCGACCCTGCACCCCGACCCTGCACCCCTGCACCCCTGTTACTACAGGACGGGTTTGGGTTAGCAAAGTTTACATAAGTTTACATGCTCTCCCTGTGCTTGGGGGGGGTTCCTCTGGGTTCTCCAGTTTCCTCTCACAGTCCAAAGACATGCAGATTAGGCTAATTTAGTTTAATTAAACTTTATTTGTATATAGTTTTAATAATTGTCATTGTGGCAGTGCAGCTTTACACAATCAGAAGAAATGATGGAAGTTTGTATGAAATGTGAATGTGTATGAATCATAATGATCAGATCGTCCCTGATGAACAGGCCGAGGGCTAATTGGTGCTCGTTTAGAGAAAACAACAACATGACCGAATCCCGCACACGCCCGTCCGGGGCCTCAGGGGCCGAGAGGGTCCGGGTGTCTCCCTCTTACTTTAACATTTAGGCTGACCCGTACGAAGACGGGCTTGAGTGTGTATGTTGAGGCAGGGGTTTAAGGGTTGTAAGCTGCAGTTGTCACATGGAGAGAGAACTTCTGAATCATTTGTTCTTATTTTAGCCAACTTCAGATATAAACATTTAAAAACAGTATGACTTTATTTTTGCGTTTCTCATTTCATGGTGGTTTAAATGAGGACGGTGTTAAACAAAGGAGCTCTTTCATATCGTACAGGAGGCCATTGAGAATTTATGAGGCTCAGCTCAAGGACCGTTCTCTCCGGTGTCTCACAATCTCGGGCTGATGATCTGTCCTGACCTTTATGGATTCGAGCAGAATGGAGGCTTCGCTCCTACAGAGTACACAAACATGTGAAGAAAACATTAAAATGTCGAAAAAATTTAATAAGAACGCATAAACATAAAGAAAGCACATTTGCTACTTTACAATATAGTGGAGCCTCGGATTACGAACATAATTCGTTCCGGAAGTGGCTCATATTCCAAAACACTCATAAATCAAAGCAAATTTTCCCATAAGAAATAATAGAAATTAAAATTATTCGTTCCACAGCCCAAAAAAATAAATACATAAAAATAATTAACACAAAATATAAAGTAAAAATAAAACAAATTAACCTGCACTTTACATTAAAAAAAAAAGTACAAATAAATCCCAATAGATAAGTGTTTCCGTTTATGCGCACAGGTGGTGTGTGTATGTGTTTTTCTCTCTCTTGCGCTATGGAGTGTGTGTGTTGTGTGTGCGCGTGCGCGTAATTTGACACCGTGCCGTTTCACACACACACTCTCTCTCTCTCTCTCTCTCTCTCTCTCTCGCCTTTAATGTGTGTGTGCGTTTGTGTGTGTGTGAGAAACAGAAAGGGGGTGCTTCACACACACACAAACACACACACACAAACACACACACACATTAAAGGCGAGAGAGAGTGTGAACCGGCACAGTGTCAAATTACGAGCGAACACACATAACACACACACTCCGCAGCACAAGAGAGAGAAACACACACACACACACGGGTGTTGATTACCAGTAAGAGACGAGCACTAAGACCCAGCAGGGGAGATGATTACCGACAGCACAAGAGAGAGAAAAACCGTTGGCTCAGTTGTGATGACGTGACGCTCGGTGTGAAAACAAGAAGCGCATGTGTGATACATGATACTCTGTGCTCGTAAACCAAGACAATGCTCGTTTTTCAAGTCAAAATTTATTAAAAATCTTTGCTCGTCTTGCGGAACACTCGTAAACCGGTTTCACTGCAGTTCTATCCGCAATAGCTTTGTCTGGATACAAGATGGAAAGTGCCGTCTGAGCTCAGCAGTGAGAGATGAGAGACAGAAGTCCGTCCTCATGCCGTGTACTGAATGTCACTAACCAGGCACGCATGAGACACCCGAAGCAGCACAGGAGATATCCAGAAATATGTCTGGATCCGGAGACAGTTGATATTTTGTTGAGATGTGGAATGCAGGAGGGAGTTGAAAGTGTTTCTTAATGTGGTGGATTAAAGTATTCAAGTTACACAGTATAGATGGAAATGATCAGCTTTAATACATAATGATTACGATCAATAATAATTTATGTATCGTGCTTTTACAGTGTAGCGTTCAGGGTTTAAAGTTTATTATCGGGCTACACATGGTGTGTGTGTGTGTGTGTGTGTGTGTGTGTGTGTGTGTGTGTTTCCAGGGAGAGAGAGATGTGAGGTGCCGCTGGAGCTGATGTTCTGCTGTTGATGGAACTGACAAAAGCTCTGCATGAGTCTGAATGTGAAATCACACAAACCCTGTCTGTGACCTGCAGACGCTCTGAAGGACCGAGTGAAACCTGTCGTCTAGTGTTACATGATGGTCCCATTTAGTCTGTCCCGACTCGCTGCTCCTTGCTGCTGTCTTTATTATATTTTATATAATATAAAGCAAAGTTCTGGATAGGTGTCTCGGAGGTGGGAGGGGTTTATTAGCATAACCCACATCCTACACAAATTCATTCCAGAGTTCAAACATATAATTATTTATTTATTTTTCGAAAATGATGATTTTTGAGAATACTGTGACTGACAGAAGGGTCTGAGCCAATCCACTCTTCGCTGTCCGTCACTGGAGCGTTCTATTGATGACGGGTTCATTAGTAGCGGAAGTGATGGATGTGTTTACACTGTAATCACACTGATGATTAATGAGGGTCATGAAGATGCGAATGTTAATATACATGCCAGAGACTCAGAGGTCCTGTAATGTCCGTCCTGCCAGAGCTTTCAGTAATGCTGGATCGATTGTCTGTGGTATAGTGACAGTCTGGATATTGATTGTCTGGTGGTTGCGCTAGTCTGAGTGCTGTGGTTAGCTTACGAAATGTTTATCGTATAGAAATCAATTAATTAATAATGTTATTAAATCATGTAATAAATAAAATTATTATTATGACGACTTATGAAAATGTAATAATTAGAAAATGTAATAGTATAAATGAAACTATTAATAAATGTCTCCAATATAATTCAGGTAACAGGAGGGGGAACAACTAAACAGCTATGTCACATGGACGTAAGGACAATTATTACTCAGGGACATGAGTTTTAATCTGGGTCATGTTACTCAGGGTCTTGATCTAGGGCAGGATACTTACAGTAGCTTGTTGAGCTGGGTCGCGTCACTTTGGAACTTGATTTGAAACTGATTACTTCAGGTCTTGGTCTGGTTCTGATTGCTTCAGGTCTTGGTCTGGTTCTGATTGCTTCAGGTCTTGGTCTGGTTCTGATTGCTTCAGGTCTTGGTCTGGTTCTGATTACTTCAGGTCTTGGTCTGGTTCTGATTAGTATAGCTATTGATCCAGGTCTCAACACTTAGGTTTTCGATTTGGTACTAATTACTTGTGGGATCTACTTCAGGTTTTTTCTGGATCTCATTACTTTAGTTATTGGTACTTTGGTTTTACACTACTTGGGTCTCCTAGATCTGGGTGTAAATCAGTGCCATGAGAGCGTAAGTGTACACGGTCCACACAGTGTCTTTGTGTGAGTGAAGTGTGAGCTGATATGATGAGATTAATTAGATCTGTGACCCCTGACCTCTGAAATGCAACACTAAAGACTGAACTCCTTACCTTACACTCTTTATCTGTCACTCTGTCATGGTCTTTCACTTTCTGTCATTCACTAAGTGATGGTTAGAGGTAAATGTAAAATGAGATCTGTGATAAGAAGGAGAAAGAAATAAAGGGAGATTTGTGCCAGTTACATCTTCATAGCCGGAGCTGATACGTTAGACCAAGAGCTCTTTGTTACATCAGCTGTTATATTACAACCGCATGGAAATGTGTTTAGTGGTGCTTAAACAGTTTACTTTAAGGGAATCCCGCGGTCATCGTCACCATGCAAAGTTGACGGAACAGCAAAACAACAGGGAACACTGAATAGGTATAGTCTTTGAAACTACTTTTGTGGATGGTGCGTTTAGATTTTTGTTTTGGTGTAGTGATTACGTTTCCATTCTTTCTGCACTAAAAACAGCAGAAGCTTGCAGACCCGCGGTGACTTGCCGTGCCTAAAAGTCGAACCACAGAGGTGAGATGGGGGTGTAAGGCCAGATTCAGTATCAAAGCTGAAGCGTATTGAACCAGGATTCTGAAAATATGTGACTTTGGAAATCACCCAAAATGTGACTTAATACCTGAATTGGTGTGACGGGTCACATTTTTGGTCGGAGGTTTGAAGGGACAGAGAGATACAGCAGCTGGATGAAAACTTGACAGGAGACAGATACATTGCGTCAGCTTCATAATAGAGCAAAAAATCCGGGTTCACCAACTATTAAAATATCAAACTGTATATAAAACGAAACTTTATTCGTATTGATTCCAGGCACTGGTCCATGTTTTCAGCCTACTCGGGTGCTCTTTGTGGATTTATGTGAATGTAGTTGTGCCTCCTGATGCTTGAAAGGGAATATCGAGTGTTTCTTGCTGCCATGGAAACAGCCATGAAAAAAAGATCATGACCTTGCATTAATCAGATAATAGAGGGAGAGATAAAGTGATAAACTGAGAAATATATATAGATATATACTGACGTGGTCTTGGAGCATCAGAAGTCATTATTGTTGTTTTATTCCACAAGGCCATCGCCTGCTTGTCTGTTTATTTTTCGATTTCTGATGGCCTGGAATTAAAAATGCATGCCAGAGTTTTCTCACAGCGATGGAGTGACAATACCGTTTGCCATCATGGAAAATAATCAGGCGTCCTCATGTATTATAGATGTTCTGAGCTGCGGCAATAAAAGGAGTGCGAGAGGGGCGGCTGTGTAATATAGATACAGTTCCTCACAGGCCAAGCTCTTTAAATACCAGTGCGGAGACGGGCACATCATCAGACACTCTTTATCTGATTTGTCCTGCCGTTCTCAGGCTGATCCGCCTCGCTCAGTCTCTCGCACCGTGTCCTCGCTGTATTGTCTCATGCGACAGCGTCAGCGTTTCTCTGTTGGATTCGCTGTAAGACGCTGTGTTAGCATCAATGCTATCTATAATGATGGTGTCATTTAAGACCTATATTATATGTTAATAATTCACCAGCGTCTGAGGGACGTCGTGATGCGTCTGATCGCCGCGCCTCACTTCAGTTCAGATTCTAATTTGACGAGTTAGCCGTCACTCGCTAGTTTGCGCTTAGCGCGGCAAACGTGTGTGCAGCGTCTTATCGTTCCTGCTTATTTTTGTTTCTTCTTTCCTCTTTGATCTTTGCTATACAGGTATGTTTTCTCTCTTCTAAACTCATGTCTAATCTAATCATATCTGGTCTACCTTCTATAGTGAGTGTGTGTAAGTGTGTGAGTGTGTGTCAATGTAACCCATGGGGTCTCCATCACAAAATCAGATAACACCAGCCGCTTATCAGTTTCTATCTGGTTCTTTTATATTAAAATAGGCATTTTTAAAAACTATCAAAGATGGAACAGTTTAAGTCTTTGTTTCCCCCAAAGTGTCACCCGTCTGACCCCCCAATCCTCCACAGCGGAGCTCTGCTTAAAGACAACAGGAGAACTTAGTGAAGACAAAGATATAAATAAACTTTACAGAATATTTAGTTGTGATAAACAATAAAAGATATTAATAAACCTATTTACCACAGAGTGTGTAAAATACTGCTTTTGGGAATTCTGGAATGTAAATAAACTTCCTGTGCTAATGTTAACCATTGAACTTTGTTAGCGTTAGCTGCTGTCTGTCTGTATTATCGTCTGCATTAAATTAACCGAGAATTTACTTATTGCGCTTTTCATACAAATAAGTTAAGCGATATAACACTCGTATATGAGCATTAGTTCATCTCTGAAGCCAAACTATA
>JAQQZT010000006.1:26502175-26522171 GCA_030068275.1 Clarias platycephalus | reverse complement strand
TGTGTGTGTGTGTGTGTGTGTGTGTGTGTGTGTGTGTGTGTGTGTGTGTGTGTGTGTGTGTGTGTGTGTATAAAGCTGTAATACAGAGTGTGTTCTGTTCTGAAGTGGATGATTACAGATTTGATTATAAACCTTAACCAGCAGTGGAGTTTCTCATCACCACATCAGAGTCGGCTCACACTGCACGAGTCATCACTCAAACACGGCTATAGGGAGTGCTACAATATAAAGAATCAGGAAGCACAATGAGGGGGGCGTTTTTGTGGGTGTAGAGGCCTGAGGAAGTTCACACAATAACAGAAAACCTTACAAATGGTCAACAACAACAAATTTTAATCAAATACGTCTAGAAACAGGTTTAATAGTCTGATATTTTATTATATGTGGTTTAATGTCGTCTTATGTTAAAGAATGTAGATACATTTGACATTGGAATTTGTAATAGTGTAATTTTTGTGGCGTATTAGCAATGCTCCCGTCTCAGCGTCTGCTTGAAGAAGTCCTGATCTGTCACGGGATCATGTGGACAGTTTTGAGTTCACTAATATGCAATAGGATCTCCTAACATCATGTTCACTTACTGTAGCTCACAATATGAACATTTTCACAGCAAAATGAGATAAAAGCCATTTTAAGCCTTTTGGCAAATTATTTTTTCCAGGCACACAGGTTTCCTAAAACTTTGGGTTTTTTTTTTGGATATTCTTGTTTTAGAAGTAAAAGGGAACTAATTGCAGGTTGGATTCGCGGGGGTGAGTGACGAACTGACAAAAGCTTGGACCTCATGCGCCATTAGATTCTTTAGATTTCCCATGTCTTTATAGTGTCATGGCTAATTTGTATAAACTTTTATTTTAATGAAAATCACACATCTCTCTCTCTCTCTCTCTCTCTCTCTCTCTCTCTCTCTCTCTCTCATTTTCACAACAGGTACAGTAGGTGTCCCTCCTCTGCACGCACTTCTTTCAAAAAAAAAAAAAAGAATCAACACCGTCAAATGCTTCTAGTAATTTATTACATGATTAAAATAAACACAGTACACCTGAATTACTTAAAACACGAAATTATCAAAACTTTTTCGCTAATAAGTTAAAAAAGCACTAAATCTGCCACATGAATTATAAAAGTTGAAGCTTACTGATCTTATCTCTGAGTTAGTGTTATGAGATTAAATTCTACGTTCCTGCTATGATGTAATTCATCACTTCAGAATAGAACACAGTGTGTAAAGTTTAATCAAAACCTTAAAGGATGTATGTTTCTGAATAATCATTATGATGTTGTGTTCTATTATACAGTGGGGTGAATATATTGATATCATGGGACACTTAATATTCATTCTGTTTATCTTTAAAACATTATAAAGGAGGTTTTTTTGCTTTTTGTAAAGATGTCTTGTGGCCAAAAAACCGCATCCCTCTTTACCACAGGTGTTCACGCTGTGTTATATATTATATGATGTTGGTTATTAGATCAGTCATCAGTATCTGTGGCTCTTAGCTTCATGAGATCAGACTCCTACTGTACGTATAGTTCGGGTTTGTCTTGAAGGGGAGGAGCTTATGAGTACATTACAGTACAGGAGGTCTTGGTGGTGAGAAGTGAGAAGTGTTCCTGCTCTCCATGCTGAGCGTGAAGTTTGACACCTGAGCATAGAAACTAATAACCACCTGCTGTAATGTACTTATACACACCTCAACCGTGACTTACAACAGACATGAAAATCCCAAACTATACCTTTAGGTCTATACATTTAATGTTGCTTTATTTCTTAATAGGGTTGTTGTTATTGTTGTTTACACTCAGTCTGGTGTAGAATTTGTAGATTCTCCCATATGATTGACAGTACAGAGGAACCCTAAATGATAAATGAAACCTTTTTAAAGAGTGAAATTATGACTTTTCTTATTAATTAATTGCTATTTGCTGTGTTTGTATGTGTGTGTGTGTGTGTCTCAGCTACGTGATCACCAATCCTCCGTACGAGTTCGAGCTGGTCCCCACAGACCTGATCTTCTGTTTAATGCAGTTCGATCACAACGCGGCTCAGTGCCGCTCCACGCTCTCACACTCCTCACACTCCTCACACTCGTCCAGTAAAAAAAGCTCATCCGTGCACTCTATCAGCACCAAACACACCAAGAGCCGCGAGCCACGAGACAAACCCAAGTACGTTCCCCTTTAACACACTCTCTCTCTCTCTCTCTCTCTCTCTCTCTCTCTCATTTGTTCTCTCTGCAGTGTTGTTTCCATCCATCTGTTTGGAATTTAAATATAGAATCATCAGAAATAAAGCCTCGGTATCGCTCTCTGTGCTTATCTGAGGTTTCAGGGGGAAGTGTGAGCAAAACACCGCCTCAACTAAACCACAGTGTCGTGTTTAAAACCACACACTACTGCACTGAGCGGTATCATCTTCATCACACACTGCAATGTTTCACCTTTATTTACAGAAGAAATTGGCCATAATAAGTACACTGCCTTTAAAAGTGCACTTTGCTACCCCCTGGTGGTGAAGTGAAGCTGCAGAAATAAACAGAAAAATATTTCTCGCATATTAGAGATTAAAGCGTCTTAATCTTAAAAATCAACATTTTTAATATACAGAAGTTTCTAAGCAGACACTGCTTAGAAACTAATAAAATAGTTTGAGTTATATAAAAAATATAAAAAATAAAAAAAAAGATTATTCATTTGAAATTAGACTTTTTTGACAAACGTTCTGAAAACATTGTTGCTAGGCAACAGGGAAACATAGCCGCCAAGCACAGTCTGACTAAACGCTAAAGTTAACAATGTAGCTAGCTGTGATGTAGCGTAAAGTATTTTATACACACATTTACACGCACGGTCGCCATGGAAACGAGACAGAACCATCCAGAGTGTCCACTTTTACCTCAGATGTGTCGTTAAATCACCGGTGAAAAGCTTCTGTGGGACTGAAATGACGCTCGATACACTTAGCGTCAAACCGAAAGTCAAACACGACTGTGTAGTGAGATACTGAGAGATACTGCTAGCTAGTCATGGTGGCTAGTTGTCATGGTAACAGTGAAAGCCTCGCTGTGGCTGCATTTCTAAACCGGCTAATGAACCAAGGTTAGCAATTTAGCTAGTTGTGAGGTAGGTGTTGCGTCTTAAAAAGTGACTGTGGAAATGAAAAAAAAATTATAAAAAGCTCTCAGTACGCTAGCTACACAGCATAAACGGCTAAAGAACCTGATCTTGTCATGTTGCCATGGTAACAGGGAAAGCTTTACGATGGCTACTTATAGCTTGCTTATGAAACCCTGTGATCTTGTGAAGGCCACTTAGCAATTCCACTTACTACCCAGTGCAGTTGTGTGTGGTTTCAGACGTGACCCGTGGCGCTTTTTGATGACATCATCTTGTCGCTTCTGTAAAGAATATTTAACATAACAGCAGTTAATTAAAAGACACGTCACCCTGAAAGAGACATTTATGACATATGAATGAAATCAGTGCCTGTGTGTATTGCGAGTGTGTGTCTGCGCGCACGTGTGTGAGTTCTTCAGTATGGACGTGCCATTCACCTCAGATCTTCACATACACACACATGTTGATATATTTTTGCTGTTGTTTTTTTTCTTTGTTTCTGTTTGTGTTTGCTATAAAACTAATTATGTTGCTATGGAAACAGACCATTTTGCACTGAAACTGCACTTTAAGCATCTTATAAACACAGTGACATGGACGTGTTCATGAACATCCTCACTGACTTGCCTTTTTCTGTCCTCAACCATTCACTCGTGGTTAAATGCTGACACTGGAGACTCCTTTCTTAAACATTGCCATAGCAACAGTCACACATGGTTTTCACATGCTTACGAAGAGAGTATGTCTTTAAAGTTGAGGAGTTCAGTGTTTCTGAATTCTGCTCCTTTAGGCAGCCTGTACCAACCTGCCTGTGTGTGTGTGTGTGTGTGTGTGTGTGTTTTGGGGGAGGAAATAAGTACTAAGCAGAGATTCATACGCTGTGTTAAAAGGAAACCTGAAAGAAGCTAAAATCAATCAGCTGCGAGGGTGTGTTTACTCCACATCACATAGAAAAGGGTTTAAATTATTCCTTATGTATTCATTTACGTAGTCTCTGACAGGTGATAAAATTTCATTTAATCAAGTATTCACAATGTCCTTATTTAAATACAGACACACCCACAATTAACCATTTATGGTATATAGGCATTGCTCCAGCAAGAGCCAGACATGATGGAGATACTCACCTAATGTTAGATTTTGTAGGTTTTAACCTGTGTTTTACCACACACACACACACACACACACACACACACACACACAAAATGCAATTACAGATGTTAAATGTGAGGATGAGTGGAGTCATGATGGAGATGTGAAGTGTGTAAAGTTATAAAGGAGCAGAACTGACAGAACCACTGAAGACCTTTACTGCGTTAACATCCACATGGACCTCATTCTCATTTCTCCTTGTGTGAGGAACACGGCTTAGGTTCCACCACCCTCTCCTGCTCATGAGTGTGTGTGTGTGTGTGCGCGTGTGTGTGTGAGTGTGTGCATGGGAAATGCAATTCAACTCCATTCCTGCATCATCATCAGTATCGTGTCCAGAGTCTGAACGTTCCTGATGCTGGAACCCTCTTTATCTGTTTAACAAGTGACTGATGTTAAGTCCTGATAATAAACACACACACACACACACACACACACACACACACACACACACACACACACTGTGTTCTGTGTGATTATAGATTGTGAATCAGTGGAGCCTCATTAAAGCAGCCTGTTTATGTTTTAACAGTTGCTGAGCGAATGTGGACTGTGTCTATGGTTAGTAAGTGGACTTACACACTTACACATGACTTTTCTCCCTCACTTCACCGCTCTGACCAAACCCCCACCCCCAACCCCAACCCTCTCCCTCTTACCAATGTTCATTTCAGTATTTTGAAGTATTTTGTCTCTAAATGACAGTAAAATGTTTCCACTATAAGCTGTAAATGTTCTAAGCTGTAAGAACCATTTGTTCATCTTCCTGTGTCTTTATTACAAATCCTGGACCAAAGTACTGATATTTTTATTGTTTTTTTTTTTTTGGATATTATAAATCATGTAAAAGGAGAACCTTACAGGTATTACAAGGAAATAACGAATATACTCTCAGTAATATTCACAGTAATCCTAATAAAATGAGCTTTTTCTGTATTAAAGCCACGAGCAGAGCGTTATTGCAGCACTGATTCACTTCTGATTGTTGCTTTTTATTTTGTTTCTCCATAACACTAATTATAATTAATTAATATAGCATAAAGAAAAGGGCTCTAGTGTAACGACCTTGAAACCTAAAGCTAAAAACCATGAAGAATGTTGATTTATGCCCTGAAGGTGTTCCAATGGAGTCCTGTAGAACCGTCTGAGTGTTACTGTGTTTCCTGCTGTAGAACACACCTGATTTCAGGTCCTCAGCAGAACATACAGTAGGTGTGTATTAGAAAAGGAGCTCAACGACACTCACACACACACACACACACACACACACACACACACACACACACACAATGTTCTCCTGATATCAGAAAACACACCAGCACAAGAACCAGAGAAATGAAGGAAACAGATTCGGAACTTTATTATTGTACAGAGTGAAGACAGACAAAAAGAACTTGGACTTACTGAGTTTCTTTTCTCCAAAGTGCACCGTGGATGAGTTGTGTGGTCACAGGTATGAACACACACACGCGCACACACACACACACACACACACACACACACATATATGCATGGAAGCCCTTCGGTTCTGAGGGGAATACAAGCTAACAGATGCACTCCGCCCAAAGGCAGTGGCTCGTCTTCAACACTTAGTTTTTTCTCCTGAAAGCAAAAAAAGTCACTCTTTGGTTCTTGTGATTGCATCAGGAAGCTCACTCCTGGGTTTGAATTGCTAAATGCTAGTCATGCAAAATGCTAATCTCACTAAATGCTAAGCCACTCTAGCATTTGGTGCTTTCACAGTATGGTTTGGTTTGCTGGACTCTGCACTCTCTGCATGAGGTTTTCTTTCACAGCGTTCCGTGTTTTCCGGATTCTAAGTTTCCAAAAAAAAAAAAAAAAAACAAGATCAATTTTCCCACAAATTTTGTCTCTGTGAGTCACAGATTCTTTAATTATTATTATTTTAAGCTGAAACAATAGAGGAATTACAGTGTGTGCGCTTTGTGTTTATTCATTTATCATTTTGAAATTCTTGGTGAGTTAAAACAGAAATATAATTTACAGTATTTCCTAAAATAATGATTTAAAAATACATTTTTAATGCATGCTTAACTATTGAACACAGTCTAGAGAGCCTAGAAATAAAATATTCTTTAATCAAAATCAACTATAAAGCCAGAAACAGTTTTTTTATATGTATTTTTTCCTACAATTTGTCATATTTCTTTTCTTAAAATGACAAATGAATAAATGCGCCATACACAGTTCTTTACTGATTATCGTTACACCCAATTCTACACAACTCACCATTTAAATATTACAGATTATTTTCAATAAATGAATCAGAAAAAAAAACATCAAACTGAAAACACAAAGTAATTTGAGTTTATTGTAAATAATAAAAGACTTATTTTCCGGAAAACACAGTAACAGCATGCTGAACATCTCTGACCGTGAACCTCGTGGAAACCTCCGGAGAGCATGTGCGAGAGGAACTGCCTGCTAGACGAGGTGTCCTGGCATTTTGCTTCTAGAGTCTTGGAAATGAACGAGCATTTTTGCAGTTATGAAAAGAGCATCAGGTGAATATGAAATAAAACTCACTGTCGTGGCTTTTTGTTTGTTTTAAAGAATATAACAACATCAACAATAATATACAGTAACACCTTGGTTACAATATTCCCACCTGAATAAGTGCTAAAGTGTTTAATGAAGCGGAATCAGTGTCGCCGCCCTGGAGCTGATCATTTTCCTCTAACAGCACGTCCCAGAGTGTTTACTTCCTCTTACACACCACAGCCATAAACCAACAGTTACACATTTAATTGATCAGGAACAGAGTTTCATGCTTTTTATCCATCTATATTTCCATTTAATGCTGGTGAAGCGAGTGAGTTCCTGGTGTCACTTACGTTATAGCAGCTATAAACACTCGGCTCTTCACCAGTCTCTAGTCGCAGTGAAAACTCCTCTGTCCTGAAGATGTGGGAAAACTTAGAGTTCCAGCTTTACTTCTGGCTGTAACACAGCTCTGACGCTGGAGACTCCTTACACTAGTGTCACACACACACACACACATTTCTTGTTAGAGAGTTAACTGTACCATCGTGGTAGCTTGGCATATGGATTTATGGCGAGTTCTTAAGGTGAAGTGTTGTATTGTGAAACGCTTTGTCCCAGAGGAAATAATGTAAATGCAGATAATCCGTTCCAGCCACCCAAAAATATTACCAATATTACCAATTTTCAACACTATAATCATTTTTTTGCATATAAAAACAATCAAAACCTTTAGAAAAGATAAGTAAAATATTTAATAAATAGAAATAAAACCTCACTTAACCTTAATTTATGATTCCTCTTGGCACCGGCTGCTTTAAAAACCAAATTGAAAGCGGCTCCCTTTTCCTCTTGTTGCTGTTCTTGCTTCTTTCACTAATTGCAAAAAATATAGGTAAACTCACTTTACTTGGATTTCCACAAAGGCGCAAGTTTGGCTCGGTTCGGTCGCTCCTATGCAGAAATGCTGAGGCAAATGTCTTGAAAAATGTTTTAATTCTTAATTCTTTAGTTCGTATGCCGAGATAACACTGTGTGTGGTTTTAATCTGTTTATTATTAGCAGAGTGTGTACTGTAGACGACCCTGTGAATGAGCTATTGCTATAGAAATGAGAATGTATTATAATGAGCTAAACAACATTTTCTCATCATTCAGAATTCAGCAGCACTGTGTTGTGGTTTTATAAAACATAATTCCAAGAATATTTTGTGCCTTAGCAGTTAAACATGGCAGTATAAAGTAGCACTGCTAATCGGCTCACGCCTCTGTACACTGAGACACTGAGTGATGGCTTTTGATTGACAGATGAAGCTGAGATCCGTGAAGGTTCCTGCAGGAACCTTCTGTCAAGTTCACATAAACATTCCAGCTCATACAAACTCCGGTTCATCCAGGACCAGTCCGGCCTCCAATCAAAGGCAAGTGAGGACCAATCAGGTTACTGGAAGCCTGTTGGATCTACAGACTGTACATCACTCAACAACATCACAGGAATTCAATTCAATTAAATTTTATTTGTATAGCGCTTTTAGCAATTGTCATTGCCTCAAAGCAGCTTTACACAATCAAAAGAGTTATTTAAGTTTGTATGGAATGTGAATGCGTATGAACTAAAAAAAAATGAAACGTCATTTCCAATACAAGAGTTATTAATTAGTCATGCGCTGATTCTCAGGGTTTCGTTTAAATACTAATCTAAAAATGTATCATTCTTACAGCAGCATGAGGAATTCTCAAGCTTTTTCCTGACTGTATGTTCAGATGCTAACCGTAATAGTAAAAAGGGGCGTGTCTGATTACATTCTTTCCCTTTCTTGACCATTTTGCAGCCAGTAATGTGATGGAATTGAACAAAAGGGGGGTCAATCAATTATTAGTATTTTCTTGACAATCATAAAGAATGGAACTGGAAGCAGGGTGATTGTAAAAAAGGAGTGTGGCCAAAAATTATACATTTTCTTGATCTATATGAAAAGCAACCTGATTAAGTGTGATGTAATTATATAAAAGGGGCGTGGTTTATTGTTTCATTAACCCTTTAGCCTCAGATTCCTGCTTTTGAAGTAAAACCTGTGTGCTGTTTAGCTGCTGTAACGGTTCGTTTTGTGCGTTCTGAAATGCTTTTCTGTTCAGCACGTTTGTAAAAGAGTATATAAGATTATATTTATTAATGTACACTTAATTCTTTAATGTTGGTGCGGATGAAACCCAAGGAAAAGTAAAAACGCTAAAGTAAAAATAAAAAAAAATGTGAGCCATGCTCTCTAAAACATCTCACTTACTCCACCCACATCTTATCTTATCTTTCTGGGTAAGATGTCTGTAAGTTATAAAATAATGTGTTAAAACGATACATGCACATCATAATAAATCTATTTCCAATGTATATAAAGCATCCAGTCCATCAGGAGAGCGACTCAGCGCTTTACCCCAATGTGGTTTAATACTGACCCTCGGTGCGTGGCTAATTATTAACCTAATAACTTTATTAAACAAACTCCATCCAGTGCTACGCTTTTAAGATGTATAAAGTGTAAATAAGCATCAACTTGCTCGTTAGCATCGAGCTCCTCAGGCTTCATTAGCATATTTTTTTATTTATTTAAAATGCACATTCAGTATTTCATTATTTTCAAAAATGTGTGAATTATTTTTCTGAAAATCGTTGATCTGCAAATGTAGAAAACACGTGATGCCTTATATAAAATAAATACAAATAGGAAAATCATTTGAAAAACCCTTAGAACAAACTTGTTAAACATCGATGTTGCCTTAGCTCTGTGATTTACCCTTTAAACAGCTTCATAAATATTTATCTCTTTTTTTCTTCAATGTATTTGCATTGTAAAATAAAGTAGCAAAAACTTAGCCTGCTAGCTAGTTAGCTAACATTTAGCTGGAGGGAAATGCACCTAGTATTATGTACTCCCGTGCTAGCTAACACCGCAATGCTAGCGCAAGTGAAGTTGTTTGTTTGTAGTTTTGAAATGATTGCTTTAATTAATGAGTTATTTGCTGTTTATTGGGTTTATACAAACCATTATAGGTATTAGTTACACTAGTTTAGCTAGCTGTGTATGAGCAATGTGCTAATGTTTTCAGTAGGAAAACCAGAAATAATTCAAGTTTACAACTGATTTGTGGCTATGACCTAGCTAGCTAGTGTTAGCTAGCTACACTTAATAGCTTACAGGTTTTTTGTTAGTAGCTATTACATGTAGCTAACTAACCCTAGTTTTCTCCTGAGGATGTTTCAAAGAACAGATTTAGCTTAAATCTTTCATTTAAAACCTTAAAACCTTTATGTAGTCATTTAAGTTTTATTTGATGTGTGTGTATTCAGAGTGTGTATTCAGGTGTTACAAGAAACTGGGATAATTCTAGGTTATTTTATAAACATACTGTATGTTAATACATTTTTTAAAAGACTACCTATTAGCTAGCTAGCTATTACTTAGACGCAAATAATGCTAGTTAACAGCGTGAAACATTCCATTAATACTTATCCAAATATTCTTTTTTGAATAATACACAGCCATGAAAAGACAAAATCCAATTACTTTACAGTAACAAACTTAACCAGTGTTTTTGTTTATTATCTTCATCCAGAGATTAACTAGTGCACTTTAGCTAACTAGATATTGTTCCTGATGTGCTAATTTTACACAATATAGAGTAATTAATTTTATAAACAACTCATGCTAGCTAATCTTAGCAGTATTAAAACATAGCTAATCTTGCTAGCTAACAGTGTAATGCATCCTGCTAATACGTTCTACTCAACATATTTAGCACTGTGATGAGACAACTCTGGACTTCAGAAGTTGTAAATGTATTTTTAAATGAATCTTTGCTTACAGAGTTCCTCCATAGATTTAAATTGATCATATTTGGCTAATAGGAAGTAGTGAATTTAACTGACATCCTGGCATGAACTGAACATTGGGATGCTACTGTATATTGCTAACTGACCCTACTAACACTCACTGCTACTGTTAACATAAAGTTTAAACTAAAAAACCAAACTAATAATAGTAATTATTGTTAGCTAAATGATCGTGTAGCCACACGATGCAGCGTGAGGACGTCCTCGTTCAGTCTCTTCAGTTTGGCGTGAAGACATGAACAAGTGTGGAACAAATGAAATATCTGTCGCCTGAGTGTTTCAGCTGCGATCATTACGCACAACTCAATTAAATGTTTGTGCTTCTTAAAATGAAATGCTTAAATAAAGTGGGTGTGGCTAGCTAGTATGGTATTTTCACATGCTAACTCTGCAAAAATGTATGTCTTAGCAAGTGAAAATATCTTGAATATAGTTACATTTATATACACTTATGATTATAAAATATGATTATAACAAACCAAATATAAGCTTAAGCTCATTCCTAATCAAACTTCCCTAAAATTTTAAGTGAATAATTCTTCTTCTATTGGCAGAAAATTCTGCTGCTTTCAAGAAATAAATCCTGCAAACTAGCAAAACTATCTGCCAATAAAACAAGGATTTTTTTTGTTTAAATGTTTAGAAAAAATATTGATTACAAATAGGCTTGATAATCTCGTAGATGGTTCGTTGTAATATTATTTTAAGAAATTATAGCTATAATTTGATGCGATTCAGGAATATTTCACTTCCTAAGATGTCATTTCTTGCAGTGTACAGCCTATTTAGAAAAAATTGTTACTCAAAGGTTCTTTCCTTTCTTTCTTTCTTTTTTTTACAGCAGCCATGCATCCTTTTAAAGCTTTAAATTGTTCATAATTGAGATAAAAACGCATCGGTTGTGAGTGAAGGCCATGCCCATTCAGGTTGTCATAAATTCCCCTCACAAACCTGATTGAGGTTCTCAGTTTATCTCACCTTTAAAGTGAGAAACCTCAAACAGATGTCTTTTCTTTCACGTCCCTCCAGCTAAAAGTGTTAAACATTTGAAGAACCCTTGAGGAACCTTTCATTGACTGTTTTTGTGCTAAAGTCCTGTTCTCCAGTTGGTTCTCTAATTCCAGTTATTCAGACCTGGTTATAAAGTTCAGAGATGGGGTTCTTGCCAAACTGAACAGACCAAACAGATGATTAAACTCACGACTGCAAGAAATGGTGGCCATGTGCACGATCATCTAATCTTCTAATCTTAATTAACTATCAAAAACAACTAGCCTGATAATGTAAAACTTTTAGTTCCATGTAAGTGAGGTTTACTTCTTACGGCGATGTAAAAAACGAATTCATTCCGATGTACTGCATTCAGATTTTACAAAATGTTTACATCTCATGCACATCATAGAAATGTTTGTGTTTATGGATTTATTTTCTACCTTCACATGCCATTAGAATAAATATTTCTGCATAAATGGAAAGTAAATGTCATGTTCATGATTTTATTTTGTATTCTCAACAACAATAAAGTCAGCTGTTCTTACGTGTCTTTGTGTTTACACTAATGATCAAGATCAGCAGAATAACACGTCCACATGCTGATCCTCACACCATCATCAGACCCTCAGAAAACAGGATAATACTCGAGAGAAGTTAAAGGCAAGTTATGAGGGCGTTCAAGTGAAAGCAGGACCTTTGATTGTACAGAATAACAGAACACAGTCCTGAGAGTAAACACTCCCTTTATTTCTCTATTTAATCCCCTGATACACTAATGCACTTATCACATGGACGAACGGCCTTCATTATAACGTTCACACCATTCAAATGTTTTACTGAGGCTAAGAGTCTCCTCACCGCATTGTGCTTCTGTAAACATCAAATGCTTCTACGCCTTAAATTTCAGCGCAAGTCCCAGTTTAACTTGAACACCCCTGGTAAATGAGCAAGCAGTGTTAATTAATGGACAAAGCATTACATTATAAAAGAAAATTAGATTTTTGTTTGAACTCATTAATTAGCTAACACACTGCACACAGTACCAACAGAAACAAACACACACACACACACACACACATGAATAAATAACTACTTTAAGAGTGATTGATTCTGATTCCGAGTGGATTCTGATCAGATGAAACCCAGAAAAGATGTCTGACGCTGTCCTGCCAGTGTGTGACGCTGCTTAAAGCTATGTGATAAGGTACTTTCAGAAATCTTGCTTCTTTTACAATGATCTGAAACAGATTGATGAATCCTGTGCACTTTAGATTTGGAGTAGTGAAGATGGTGTATGACTTTACACTGAATGCGTTCTACTGAAGGAACAAGAGTGTGTCCTGGCCATGATGACAGTCCATATATGGTCAGGCACAAGGCAGAGTTACACTGGATGGGTCACCAACCCATTGCAAGCACACACACACTCACACACCCAATCATACACTACGGGAAATGCCAATCAGCCTGCAGCACATTTGGACTGTGGAAGAAAACCGGAGGACCAGGAGGAAACCCACCATGATGGGGAAATGCAAACTACAGAGGTAAGATTAGAGCCACGCCCAAATCAGCACCATGCTGCCCTACTGTTATTATTAGGAGTAGCAGAGGTAATTAGCTAGTCAAGATCTTGCAGTTTTGAGTAGAATACTGTATAAACTGTTAATGTGAGGAAGACATACTGTTCACACTAACCCTGTAAAATGAAGTATAAGCATTTAGGAATCTAATCTAAACAATCATACAAATTACGCATTGGTCAAAAACCCAAAAGAACTGAATGCAGGAGAGTGTTTACAAAGTTAACACCACCTGCTTAATATTGTGTATTTTCTCTTGTGCCACTATAATCTCCGCCCTGTCGAGGCCTGGACTCCACTAGAGCTCTGAAGGTGTGTGTGGTATCTGACACCAAGCCGTCAGAAGCACATCCATTAAGCCACCTTCTTCCATTACTCCATGGTCCAGCTCTGAAGCTCACAATCCCATTGTTGGAGTTTTCACTGGTGGACGCGGGGTCAGCATGGACGCCCAAACCGCTCTGCAGCTACGCAGCTCTGTACACAACAAAATAGACTACACTGTGTGTTCTGTCTCCTTTCTATCAGACCCAGTGTTCACTTTTTCAGCAGTTGCTCTTCTATTGGATCGAACTATAAGGACTAGCCTTCGCTACCACCTTTTGGTGCATTTGTGGTAGGTCCTGACCCCTGCAGCCCGTAATATCCCACAAGATTGGCACGTGGCAGTAGCACGCAGCGGGCACTCAAAATCCGAAATGGTGCTACTTTGTTTATTTTGTGTTGAAGCACGTTTTTACATGATATATGGACATCAGAGCAGCGGGTGCTCGTATACAGAATACCACTGCCAGACACTTTTGGAACTCAATAAACCAATAAACAACATACAGGATGAACTGTGCTTGGCTAAAAACAAACCCTAGCCGGCTGGCTCTCCCATAATTTTGGCTCCTTAGACAATAACCTGGACTATATCCAACTCCAGCAGACTAGACTTCAGCTCAGCATTCAATACCAACATCCTGCAAAACCTGATTGGAAAGATGAACCTGTCGGGCCTAAACACCTCCCTCTGTAACTGGATCCTGGACTTTCTGACTGGAAGGTCTCAGTCAGTACGGATCAGGAACAGCACAGCGCCTCCAGCACCACCACAACAACCTGTCTCTGAACATTGATAAAGTAAAAGATGCAGTTGTTGACTTCAGGAGGGAATGGAGTGACCACGCTCTGCTAAACATAAACGGCTCCTCTGTGGAGAGTCGTCTTCAAGAGCACCAAATTGTCCCTCTCACCGCTCTTGTCCCTGTCCCTCTCAGAATCTCACCTGGTCCCTCAACACCAGCTCTTTGCACAACAAAGCCCAGCAGCATCTTTTCTTACTGGGTAGGCTGAGGAAGGCCCAGCTCCCACCACAGATTCTCTCCATCTTCTATAGAGGGACAATCAAGAGCATCCTGAGCAGCTGCATCACTGTATGGTTTGGGAATTATTAGGCCACCTTGGACTGCACGACCCTGCAGTGGATAGTGAGGACAGCCGAGAAGCCCATCGGGGTCTCTCTTCCCTCCATCACGGACATCTACACCACATGCTGCATCCGCAAAGCCACTAGCATTGTGGCTGATCAGACACACCCCTCACACACCCCTCACACACACTCCTGCCATCTGGAAAAAGGTACCGAAATATTTGGGCACACACATCCAGGCTGTGCAATTTATATTGTCTTTTTGCTGTCTTTTGTATAGTGCTTAGATAGTTCTGTTAATTTGTGGTGTTAATTAGTTTTTTTTTCCCAGCTAGTCAGCTAATTAGTGTCTTACTTAGCTAGTTAGTTTTTGTTAATTTATGTTGTCTTGGTCCTGGAGGAACTTTATATGATTGAAATGACAGTAAAAACCTACTTGACTTGTCTTGACTTGACAAGAGCTGCCGTCTTAGAGACGCAGTCGTCTAGACATCACACTTTGGGCCTTGTCAAAGTCGCTCAAATCTTTATACTTGCCCGTTTTTATGGCTTCCAACACAGCAACTTTGTGACCAGACTGTTCACGTACTGTCTCATATCTCCCTGATTTACAGGTAACCAGTCTTCTTCGAGGCTCCTGGCACTGGCTTTAATTTTAGTGATGATCTTTGTGTGTTTCTGTTATATACAGTAAGCAACACACCACGTCTGCTGCACGTAAATACATCACAATGGACATTAAATGTTAATCATTAATTAAAAAAGTCAGTGATGAAGTCTTATTATTATTATTTATACAACTTGAATAGATCATGATGGTTATTCCTCACCGTCTTCATGGTGAAGTGGAACCGTCTCCAGTCACCACGCGCATCCCAGACAGACCACACGGGACCTCCATGTGACGAGATCTCCAAAGAGGGACACCAGGACAAGTCAGACAGGTCCAGAGGACAGAGGGGGACTGGATCACTGGCAGCTCAGGAGAGACATGTGTAGTGAGACAGAGAGGTACTTCAACACTTCAATCTTACTATTTCACTGTTCTACATGATTCACTACCTTCACCTCATGCAGCCCTGTCTCTCTCTCTCTCTCTCTCTCTCTCTCTCTCTCATTTTCTACATTCATCAGCTTCGCAAAACTCTCTTCACTTGTCAGAACATTTCCATCTGCATCTTTTCTCCCCCTAGCCTGTAGTACATCCTCCCCCCTCGGTCTCTGTCTGTCCAGTCGATATAAATCTTTTTCCTCTTCCTTTGAGTTTAGCTTCTGATACACCTCACTATAGTCCTGTTCCTTAGCCTTTGCCACTTCTCATTCACCTTACTTCACATCTCCTTGTACTCCTGTCTACTCTCCTCATCTCTCTTACTATCCCATTTCTTTTTTGCAAGCCTCTTTCTCTTGATGCTTTCCTGTACTTCCTCATTCCACCACCAAGTTTCCTCATCTTCCTTTCTCTGTCCTGATGTCATGCCAAATACCTTCCTAGCTGATCTCCTTACTACATCTGCAGAAGCTGACCAGTCGCCACTTCACCACAACCAAGTACCTGACTCACCTCCTCTCTGAATTTCACACAAACATCTTCCTTCTTCAACATCCACCATCTATTGCTGAGTTCAGTCCTCACTCTCATTTTTTTCTTGTATACCTCCAGCGTCATCCTGAAGACCACCATCCAATGTTGTCTAGGTACACAATCCCCTGCAACCACCTTACAGTCTCTAATCTCATTCAGGTTGCATCTCATACACAGCAGATGGTCCACCTTCCACCACTCTTATATTTGTTCCTCTTTCTTCTTAAAATGAGTTCACCAGCACCATTTCCATCCTTTTTTTTTTTTAGCAAAAACTACAATAATCTGTCCGCCCACATTCCTCTGGACCCCATACTTATCCATCACCTACCCTTCATCCTTGTCCCCTTTTCCAACATGCTGTCAGCTCCAGTCACCAACTTTTCTTCTTTGCTGACACTCACTACCACTTCGTCAAGCTCTGATGCACTGATGACATTTATCATGACACCTTCAATTTCCGGTCTCACACTCACCACTCAGACACTCTCCTCACTTCCACTTGGCTTGCTGCGAGGACCAGACCTCCAGGCATTGCATGATGCTGAGGACCAGGATGTCGCAAGCAGTGTGTGAAGAAGCAGGAGTGTGGCAGGTAAGCAAGGCTCCATGCTAGGCTAAAACCTAGCCAGCCTTTCCATCCATCCTACTTGGGGAAATAAAAACGGGACCACATCAGAGTCCAGTTCACCCTGAGTCTAGAGAGAGCCGTGATTTTGTTTTTAGGCAGATACGGGTCAATATCAAAGTTCCAGAAGCCACTATTCAGCTAAACACCTTGTTTCAGGCCAACAAAAATGTCGTTTTGGCCGCTGAGGCTCACGGTGGTGGTGTGTCTGTTTCTGGTGAAGTTTGTGACTGTTAACATTAGTGCAGGCATTTCTCTAAGGAATGGCTCTGTGAACTATATGGTGTTGTAAGCAAACTGCAAAGCATGCCTCCCGATGGTCTGGACCGGATTTTAATCATGTGAATCTTGTGAAGTCAGTGCTTATGAAACTCCTAAATGCAGTAGACCCTTCATCATGTCTCTAATGGTGTTTTCACATCAGGGCCCCAGGAACGTTCCCGAGTCCAAAGTCCGGTTCGGTTTGATCGGTGAGAACACAATCGTCCTGCACTCGAATCAGATATAGAAGCCAATTGTCCCTGAGAATAGAAGTAGATCTCCTTATAAATACACCGTCATCAGTGCCGTTGGTCTCCTCTGTAATCTCAGTGTGTGTGTGTGTGTGTGTAGCTCCACACATGAGCTCCAGCCTCATCCTCTGACCTATAAAGCCGTAGCTGATACAGTAGGAAGGCACGCAAGATCGTCATCATTGACATTTTTTTCAGAAATATCAATAATATTTATTCATAGCTTGAAAGTTAACTTCCTTATTCTCTTCGTCTTTTCGTGTTTAATGGCAGCTCACAAACCACGTAGGTGCATACTGCCACCTGCTGTATCGAGAGTGTAAATACGCAAGCGCACCCGAGTACGGAGAGCAGGGGGTAGATAGGGCGGGGCTAAGCGTCCCTGGGCACGGCACAAATCAATCGTGGTTGGCAATGCACATCCAGGACTTGGGGGGGGGTTCTGGGCGGGGCTTCTGGAGGAGCCGCGCTGTATTAGTTTGGCTTCTAAGTTCAAATATCACCAACATTTCCACTGCATCGATGCTCCTTTAAAACCTAAAATGATACTGTACGTATTACTTCTGTATATCAGTAACACTGTATATCCCACAGGCATTTTAATTACAAATGAAAGTCTTTGACATTGTTTGAAGAGTCTGTCTTCTAGCTCAGATAGAGAACAAGTACAAAGCAGGTTAATGAATGCAGAGGTGTGAGTACAACCGGCAAGATGGCCGGAGCAACAAAAGTCAGGTGACATTGTGACGTAGCTGCAGAAGCTCTATAGAAGGGTGCCAATACTTTTGAAGCTGAAGGGGAGAGACAGGAGAGGCATGCAGTGTTTGTGTGGCGAGACAAACACAGGCTAGTTTCCTAACGGCAGCTACTGTGTGTGTGTGTGTGTGTGTGTGTGTGTGTGTGTGTGTGTGTGTGTGTGTGTGTGTGTAATATTTAATATCATAGTGATTGATGGGAACGATGGAGGAGAGAGAGTGAGAGAGAAAAGCAGAGAGAGAGAGAGAGAGAGTTAAAGAGTGATAGATGGAAAAACGGAGAGAGCAAGCGAGGTAGGAGGAGCAACTGAAGTGTGTGTGTGTGTGTGTGTGTGTGTGTGTGTGTGTGTGTGTGTGAGAGATCAGTTTACCACCATGACCGGCAAACACAACAGAGTGAGTGTAAGTGTGTGAGTACGTCTTTCAAAGGTGTGCACGTTTGTGTGTGTGTTTGTATATGTGTGTGTGTGTGTGTGTGTGTGTGTGTGTGTGTGTGTGTGTGTGTGTGTGTTTGTATATGTGAGTGTGTGTGTGTGTGTATGTGTGTTGTGAACAGTATCTAAGAACTAGCAGAATCAGCAGCATGCAGAACATCCCAGAAGAATGGAGAGAGAAGGAGGAGAGGAAGACATCAGATGGAGGACAGAAGGATGAGACAGAGGAGTGTGAGACGCTGATGATGGAGCTGACTCGTCTCGTCCAGAAGACAGTAAGGAACAGCAGCTGGTGGGACAGGAGAGGACTGGACTGCACCATCCTGGCGTCGGCTTTCATCAGCCTTCCCACAGGTAACACACACACACACACACACACACACACAGACACACACACACAGACACACACACTCATTCATATATACTCTTTCCTGTGCATTATTATCCAACACAATTACACACAATGCAGACAACAGTGGCGTCGCTATTATTTCTGGGTGTGTTTGGTGAGGGGGGGGGGGTCATCTGATACTTCTTATTAAAGTTTTATACTAAATATCAGCAAGAAAAGTGTTTTTGCTGAGGAAAATATATACACGTGATAAATCATGAGAAAATATCTGCACATAATAATAATAATAATAATAAACAGAGTTTATTCATTTAAAGCTATTATGCTAATTACATTATGTTAAATTATGTCCATTATTTATTAATAATTATAATAGTAATAGTGTTAATATTTCGTCCTAAATAATACTTTACCATACTCTAACGCTACTACGTCTAACAGTTGCACTGATAATACTTGTGTAAATAATGTCATATGCAAACTTATTTTTTTGTCACTACTTCTCCATGGACGTGGTGAGTTCAGCTCCCAGAAAGGCAAAAGGGAACCTTATCATGTCCGTGTCTGAGCTGTGGGGTGAAAAGCCAGTACACAATAGGTGAAAGGGATGGTGACGTTCATGGGAAAGTATTCCCAAGGGAGAAAAGAAATCAACGCAAGAGCAACGGGAAGTTCAAGGACCGCAGTACAGATCTGACAAAGAGGTAGAGTTACAGAACGTCTCTCAGAGGCATCTCTAAACTACTGCAGGTTCCAGGATCAGTTCAAACTACTGTACAAGTTATCGAGAAGTGGAGCCACTTTGCAAGGTCTAGAAGATCCAAACTGTCCTCCTCAGCTGAGAGGAAACTGGTTCTGATGGTCAGGGACAATCCAGGAAACACCAAAGCACGGGCCTGCCAAGAACTGGAAGCTGCTGGAACAGGTCAAACCCGTTTTACTGTATATCACCATGGACTTAAAGTCGACTAAAGTTTGTGACTAAAGTTTTTACAGAGGTGGAAAGAGTAATAAAATGTTGTACTCAAGTACAAGTACTGTTACTTCAGTGAAATTTTACTTAAGTACAAGTAAAGTTACC
>JAQQZT010000006.1:26489492-26502075 GCA_030068275.1 Clarias platycephalus | reverse complement strand
AAAATGTAGCGAAGTACAATACTTCAAACAAAACGTACTTAAGTAAAAGTAAAATTACAGATTTTAAAAACTACTTTTAAAGGAGAAATACACAAAAAAAACTACTCAATTACAGTAACGCGAGTAAATGTAATTCGTTACTTTCCACCTCTGAGTTTTTAGCTGACCGCATGGCCTTCTGAAGGAAAGTTCTGACCAGCGGTGTATTTGGACAGTAAATGTCAGGGGTTCAACTCTAAGAACACTGTCGCAGCTGTTAAACATGGTGATGGGAGCATCAAACACACTGGGGGTGTTTTGTGGATGGAATCAGGGACAAACAAGTTATTCAGCAGAACCTGAAATCATCAGCTAAACGAGTGAAACTTGTCCTAAATTTTGTGTTCCATCAGGACAATGACCACAAACACACATCAAAGCTAGTTGTGGAATCGATAAAGCAGGCTCATCTCTACCTTTTGGAGCCTCAGAGTTAAAGAGCATTTGTGGACTGTGCTTAAACGTGTTAATCAAACAATTCTGTTCAGGTGATGAGGTGTTCAAATATTCAACTATAATTCTGCAAGGAGTTTGTTAATGGCTACCAAATGCTTAATCTGCTTAAGATAAATCTTGCTGAGGGACATTGAACTGAATATTAGGTGTGCTGTAAGATTTCAGAAAACCCAGAATTAAACTCTTACACAATAATCCTGCTCCAGATGAAGAACAGCTGAAAGACGTTCACTGGATGGAAGCTCAATATTGCCAAGACATTCATGGTTATGATTAGCATATGTAAACTTCTGGTTCAGTTCTGGTTCTAACTGTAGTTATAGGTAATGTTGTGGCACCAATCAAACAAGTTACAGTTACAGCATTTCATTACAGTTACATCACACACTTATCCAGAGCAACATCACCAGAACTGGCACCTCCTAAGTATAATATAGAGGCGAACTATGATGCAGGTCTTCCCTGTATCCTATGATATGCCATGTTTAGTTGGGCAGTGCTAAAGCATCTGAAGCGTGCAGTTTGGGCTGTGATAAGCACTTTAAGGGAAAAACATTGCATATAAGAATGGGTACTTAGGATATAACCTAACTAAGAGAGCTGATCAAGAGGACACATCCTCGTAGAGAGAGAGCAGATCTAGAGGACACAAGCTTGATGAGAGAGCGCGGATATAGAGGACACAACCTCATAGAGAGAAAGCGGATATAGAGGACACAACCTCATAGAGAGAAAGCGGATATAGTGGACACAACCTCATAGAGAGAAAGCGGGTATAGAGGACACAAGGTCATAGAGAGAGAGCAGCTATAGAGGACACAAGCTCGATGAAAGAGTGTGAGTATAGAGGACACAAGCTCAACGAGAGAGTGGGTATAAAGGACATATCTTTGCCGAGAGAGAGCGGTTATAGAGGACTGAAGCTTGACAATAGAGAGCAGGTATTGAGGACTCAACCTTGCCGACAGAGAATGGATATAGGGGACAGAACCTCACTGAGAGAGAACAGGTAAAGGAGACACAACCTCACTGAGAAAGACTGGTATAGAGATACAACCTCTCACGACTGAACAAAAGATGACCCAGCACTGAGCCTTGAGGGATTCCATGAATTTATATGACTGTCAAAATATAATATAAATACTGTACATACTAAATGTTTTTTCCAAACCAAATATATACATTTATATTGTCTTTTGAAAGCATTGTTTCATCTTTTAAAAGCAACTATATAAAATGTATAACTAAGTACAGGCTCCACATGCTCAGGACCATGTTTACACATATTGATGGAGCAGGGTTTACCTCTATCACTGTCTTTCTGTCTCTTCCCGCTTTCTCTCTCTCTCTCTCTCTCTCTCTCTCTATCTATCTCTCTCTCTGTCGCCTCCATGTCTTTTTCTTAGCCTTCCTGCTCTTGTCCTCATCTCAGGTGTGTTACTTCCTGTTCGGTTTAACGCTGATGGGCGTGGCTCATGCTGTGATAACGGTTAAGGGAACTCACCTGGCCAGTCATGGAGCTCTGAGCGACTCTACCACCTGGAGAGAGTTCTGGGCCGTCTTCTTCATCGAGGTGAAACATTCTAATTACATTTCAGTAGCAAACTAAATATACCGTAATATTATTATTTAAAGATTTTTACTTACGATATAATGTGACTAACATTATAATTAGGCTAACAGAAATACATAAATTATAACATGTAATACAGCGAATTCATGATAATATTCGTATGTTATGAGCTAGCATTACACTGAAAGACATGACCTTATTTAACATATCTCTTGTATGGGGTTCACAAGGGTTCTTAAGTACATCACTTTTTGTTGTTTCTGTTCAAAGTGTACATGTAATATTTTTCTGCCATTTTGTTCTTGTTCTTTATCAAAACACAGCCCATCCTTCTTTCCTTCTGAATGACCCGGGCGATCATACAGAAGCTCCTAATAAACCCAAAACGCCACCTACAGATTGCGGCTCATTCAGCTATACCCACTACCAGCTAGCTAAAGGTTACACATTAAACACACCTGTGACTTATGCAAGTGTGTGATAAAACTTCCTGCTTTGTATGTTTCAGGTGTGTGGCGCATTCACAGCCAAAGCAGGTGTGAATGCACACGTTAAGATGCACCACGCCCACACTAACGTGATTGGACTCGGAGACTCGAGCACGTGGAAGATCCCGTTTCTGCCCAGAACTGTTTATCTTTTCATCGCGCCGCTCGCTGTACCCATCATCACTCCTATAGTCGCCATGGGTGAGCACAGAAAAAAGGCGGGGTTTATTTACAATTTGATTAGCCAATCACAAACTCGACTGTATCCTGTTTAGCATAATACAATGTAGTAACTTTGCACCTAGCATGTCAACTTCCTTGTTAGTGTACATAGTGGTAGCTCAGCTAATGTTAGGTAAATCTATCATAGCGAGCTAATTAAAGCTAGATTAACAATAATATATTGTGTCATTTAAACCTACTGATTCTGCAATTCTTTCCTGCTGTGTCTCACCAATACTTTACTGTGTAATTGCTTAGCAAGCTAGCTATCATTAGTGTTTATATTGTAGTACAAATTCAACTTGCAGTAAGTTCGCTCAAATTCAATTTTGTATGTTCAAGCAAATTCACTCATTAACTAGCTAAGTTTAGTTATACTGTACTTTTTAATTCATTTAAAAATAGTTAAAGCTAATTGACGCTAGCCAACAGTAGGCATTTTTTAAACCTTTTTTTTTTTTTTTTATTTGTTGAAGTACGTCGACCCAAAGACAGGAAAAGGAATGAAGGTGTGTGGTGCTGTGATCGACTTTGTGATTGGTTAATTAAATGTGATTTAATTTAAGCTTTTCATAATGCTGTAATGCAACACTTTACCTACACTAGCTTAGCTAGCTGACTAGCGACTTTGATGCTGGTTTAAACTGCACTATAATCTGTTGATGTTACAGTAGCTATCCTGCTAGCACTCGGCTACGTTCTTCAGCTACACGTACAATCATCAGCTAGCAAATTTGGCTCAGATGTGTTAATAAAACATTCCTGTGTGTGTGTGTGTGTGTTGTAGGGCAGCTAAAAGGCCAGCCTCTGTGCACAGCAGTACGTACGGTGGTGTGTGTATGTGTAGGTGTGTGTTCTCACTATGTGCTGCTGCGGTGTGTATCGGGGTTGGAGTGTAGCTCAGCGCTCCTGGTGATGCTACTGAGCAGAGCCATGTTCTCTATTCCCTTCATCCACGTCAACATCTTTCAGGTAAGATAACACACACACACACACACACACACACACACACACACAAAACATAAACACAAACCTGATAGCACAGTCTAACTTGTGCTGCTACCCCACAGAGAGGATATTAAGTTTTATTTTTAGTTAGTCCCGTCCGGTCTCCTGTAGACAGCGGTTTTCAGTTTTCTTTTGTTTCCTTGTGAGTTCCCTTATTAATAACCCCACGCTATCGCCAGACGGGAGGGTCTTCCCATGCATGTCATAAGTACTCTCACAAACTCCTATATCATTGACCTCCTCTGAAGCCCTGCGTTAGGGCTCTTATTTACGCGGCTCTCTAACCCGCGCCACATAACAATCTGGATTTGTTACAATTACAAAGAATCTTAACAAATAAGTTGCTCCTACCACACTGGACCACAGTAATGTATGACTGAATCGATTTTCCCCATCTGTACGATCCACAGCATGCAGATAAACTTGACCTTGACCTTGACCTTGACCTTGGCATTAAGGCATTAAGGCATTATCAGTGATATGATGGGGATGGGGTAGCGTTTCATGACATTTAAACAGAACAAATTTAGACGTGCATTGTGATCTGAGTGTCATCAGAGGTCATCAGACTCGCACTGTGATCTCAAGGACAAAGGCTCCGCCCACAAGACAATCTAATAAGACAACACAAGCTTTGTGTGTTTAGTGTAATCTGGACTTTTATGTCTCTTTTTGGAGCAGAGAAACAGGAGGAGGTGCAGGTGGTGTAATACAAAAATAAAAGTCGTTTGATTTTCACTTTCGGAAATTCTCTAACGGTGAGCGCACACAGCTGTAAACATCAGCCCTGAACACATACACTGTCCAAATACAATGCTGTTATTATTTTATTTTTATTATTACTAGTTTGATTTCTTCATGAAGCACTTTTGACTAATAATTAAGAATAGAATTAAAATTGAAAAAAATGTAAGCATTCCAGATTTCATCTTAATTAAAGGTCAAACTCTTGTTCAAAAATGTTTTCCCTCTCTTTCTCACAGCCGCTTCCCCTCTCTGACCCGCTCGAGCTCAGGCCGAATGTCTAACCCTGACTCCGGTTCATTAACGAGAGAAAAGAACAATTCACGCCTGAGACTCCCAGCGTGAGACTCAGCCCTCAGTGGGGCCGTGTGCTGATCCCGTCTGGTATTTCTGTCCATTTGTGCTGATCCTCTAAAATATTTGTGACTGTTTGAGGGAAGAGAACATTTTTTCCTACAGAATAAAAATCAGAACAGCGCTGACTCTGTTACCCGTGAGAGTTTTTTTCTCTTCTCATAACCCCTGATGAAGAGAACAGTCGAGGGTCAGAGCACAGAAACACACTTCCATATAAATACACATTATTTAATAAACAGATATACAGTGAAGACCGGCCTCATTGTGTACTGGTTTGAGTCTGAGGCCTACAAGCTCTCCAGAACCTGCTTATCTAATAGACCTTCTGCTTCTCCAGCATGAGACATGTATTTACGTCCTCAACTAATAAGATCTTAGCTGGACCTGGACTCATGTTCTCATGTTCGGGTTCTCACAGTTGTCTTTTTTGAGAAGGAGCTTTAAAGGTCCCATCCATCCATCCATCCATCTAGGAACCTCTGTAGTCTAACGAGAGACTGTGGAGGCCAATGGTGACCATTCTATTTATTCCCATTCTGTACGACTGTGGTAGAACCTCCGGTCAATATTCACACACTCACACACACACACTACAGTCAGTCTGAGAACGCCAATTAACCTAATCTACTTGCCTTTGGACAAAACCAGAGAACGTGGAGGAAACCCACCAAGAACATGCAGACTCCATGCACACAGACCCGATGTGGGAATCAAACCCATTTTAAGGTCGCTATTACTATTACTTTAACAAGTTAACACGGGCCTCAGAGCTTCTCCAAAGTGTGTGTGTGTGTGTGTGTGTTAATGCTCCAGCTAAATTGTCCCTCAGATAAGAGATAAACGCTCTGGCGGCGCCACGCCCCAAAACAAGCCAGGGGAGGAGCTCTTCTTCTATGAGCTTATATTAGGTGGAAAAACTAATTGCCTTGTTTAAACCTGGGTCAATACACACACCAAAAAGATTTTTCATCTTAAGGTGAATTTTGCATAGATGCCGTTTTAGCAGATATCTCGAGTGATCCAGTCTGATGAAGTGAAGGTGTGAATGTAGATGTTTATCAAGTCATGTTTGAACCACAGCTTTTATGTTTGTAGGTGGCGCTGGAGGAAAACAGAAGCCGGAACGTGTCCAGGGTTTAAGACTGGCACAGAGTTTTCTTCTTCTTCTTTCTTTAACTGGTCATCTGATCATCTCTTGTTGTTTTTATTGCAGCACATCGGGTTGTCGATGTTTTCTCCCAACTGTCGGCCCAAGCGTATTTACCAGATGACCCACGGTGTCCTGAACCTGCCGCGGATCCCGCTGCTGGACTGGACCTTCGGCCACTCGCTCATCAACTGCCACGTGGAGCATCACCTGTTCCCCTCGCTGTCTGACAACATGTGCCTCAAGGTGAGCGTGCTCCAGCACCGGGTTCTCCTGGGCCAAGAACCAAGAATGCCTCATGCTTACGTGGTTGTGTTTTAAATTTTGCGCTAATATATTTAATGTGTGTGTGTGTGTGTGTGTGTGTGCAGGTGAAGCCGATCGTGTCCCGCTACCTGAAAGCGAAGGCGTTGCCGTATCAGGAGGACGGCTATGTCTCTCGTCTGCATCTGTTCTTCCACAAGTACCAGGAGCTGATGGTGTTCGCTCCACCCATCACTGAGCTGGTCGGGGTGCAGTGACCGAGAACCACGAGAACCCGCACAGATCCTCAAAGCCAAGACGATACATCTCATCTAACACACACACACACACACACACACACAGACTTTAAACACCACAGCTTTTTCCATGAACCTCGTGATGGTGATGGAAGTTCTGATGCCAGATAAAGATCTACCAAAGACTGGTATAAATATTTCAGGCGTGATGCAGGAACATAGTGTGTATTAGTGAAGACAAGCCCTAGAGGTACATATGACACAAAAGTAATCACCCCCCACCCTCAACCTTAACCCCCCACCCCCCCACACACTCTCGGTACGGCACTGACTTTTGCTGATGCTGTTTTCTTAAACATCATAAGGTTCATTTTATTTTATTTTACTAAGCTAGGAGTTTTTAACTAGCGCATTTTCAGCTTAGCAATATAATATAGACAAATATAAATCTGCACTGAGACGACTTTTAGCTGTAATTAAAGTCACTTTGCTTAACTAAACTAGTGTAATCCAGTATGCTAACACAGCTAGCGATGATGATGATGATCATGATGAAAAGCTGATAACTCACTCACTTTGAAAGGTGCAAATTAAGATCTTTTCTGAGATTTTATGCTCATTAGATATTATGATGTCAATGTGATGCTACAATTTCACACATGATTGTCTCTAGTACGTTTCTCAGACCAATTAGTCTTTATCAATTATTTATTAGATATTCAACCTGAAGTTTTATCTAAATATTATTACTGAAAGCCAAGAACATTTAATGCAATTAAATGGTTTAATAAATATATTGTTATTATTATTATTATTATATATAATTATTATAATTATTTATATATAATAATAATTCAATTCAATTTTATTTATATAGCGCTTTTAACAGTGGTCATTATCTCAAAGCAGCTTCACAAAAATGAAAGAAAATTTACAAAAAATGAAAGAAAATTTTTAGAAAAGAAAATATTTGTAAATGAAAATATTTGGAAGTGTGTATGTGTGAGAAAAATGTGTATAGGTAATAATGAGATGAGTGAATGATGAATGAAATGTCTCTGATGAGCAAGCCAAGGGTGACGGCGACGGTGGCAAGGAAAAACTCCCTGAGATGGCAATAGGAAATAATAATTTAATAATTATTTAATAATAATAATAATAATTATTATTATTATTATTATTATTATTATTATGGAGGGGCAGTGTTGGCCCGGTTAACGCTGTGAGTTACTGGGTTTCTGGTCAGAAGGTCGGGGGTTCAAGCCCCAGCACCTCCAAGCTGCCACTGCTGAGCCCTTGAGCAAGGCCTTTAACCCTATTTACTCCAGGGGGCGCTGTTTCCTGACTGCGTCTGCGCTCTGACTCATGAAATCATCTCACTGTGCTGTGAGGTCCATGTGACAAATAAATTAATCTTATCTTATTAAATGGGGTCAGGGGTTCTTATTTTGAGCACAACCTTGGCAATATGATGAAATTAATTCTTTTTTTTATTTTATTCAACTATACAAACATGGCTGAGCAAAAAAGGTTAGACCATGAAATAGCACAGATTCATAAGATCATGTGTTTTTATGGTTGTTTTCGGTTGTTTCTGTGACAAATAATACTATTACTACTAATAATAATAATAATAATAATACAAACATTTGGTGACTTCAACAATTTTACGACGTCATTCTCAAATTCCAGTAGCCATAACACAAACGTCTGTGTGATGTCTGTCCCCCGTCGTCACACACCAGCAGGATGTCCATATCACCAGGTGTTCTGTTGTTGTTTTTTGCTCGTTTTAAGGGATAAACTGTTTAAACACTGTAAGTTGTGAAAGTCATCATTCTGCCTACTTCTTATGTATTTCTGTATTTTCAGTTGGACAGGCCACACCCACAAAACATAATTCGTACATCGATGTAATGCTATCTGCTTATTTCTGCATCATAAACGCTCGGAGCAATACACAGTGAAGTGAGTGAAGCACAAACTAAACGTTGAGCTTTTAAGCAAGAACACATATCGCTTCGCGGGCAAGAATCAGCCAATTGTAGCGCATATGCAGCTAAGAGCTAGGCTAACAGTGCTAACAGTGCTAACATGTAGCAATTGTAGCGCACATGGCTAACAGTGCTAACTGAGGATCTGTGCACATAGGAGTACATTTTGGAATGTTGAAGCTGAACAATATCTTAAGGTTTTTTTTTAACACTGCTTGTGATATTTAATAAACATTAATAAACATGAAATTAAAAGTGAACATCTGGTACTGAATCGTAACTTTGCGCACACACACACACACACACACACACACATGCACACACACATTACTGTTCACTGGTTTGGGTTTTTCGTTCACTCTGAATAATGAAAGCACTTCGATGGAACTCGTATACAGTATATAACATATCAAGTTATTATTAATATTATTATTAATTATACATTGCATTTCATTACTTTTTTATGCATTTTTTATTAAAATCATAGTTTGTTATTTGTACTGTTCATAACACACACTATTCCCAAAACTAAATGTAGAATGTACAGTCTATTGTGTGTCCTGATTTCATTCCTTCTGGTTTAGCGGTTAGCACTGTGGTCTCGCACCTCCGGGGACCGGGTTCAATTCCCGCCTAGGATAGGCTCCAGGCCCCCTGTAACCCTGTATAGGATACGTGTTATAGAGAATTAGTTAGTCAATTAATCATGTTACAAAACTTTATAACAATACAATAGCTTAGAAAAACACATTTTGCTGTATAATTTATTGTTAAAACTTTACCACATTATACATACAACATACTGCAACTATACTTAATAATATAGAACTTTATAACGTTAATCAAGCTACAAAAACGACAACCTTATGCCATGATGATATTTTAACAGTTGCAGTTTAACAATATATTACAAAACATAACACAAACCTGTACAAAACTTTACAGTTTTTCAACACGCTGTACCAGAAATCCTTATGTTCTACTTCCTTTCTGATAGTTAAGAATAAACTCGGTTCTAGGGTTTTGCATAGAAGAACCTCAAGAACCTTTCAGAGTTCAAATCTTTTATCTATTTTTTTATGTTGTACTCTAGTTAGTCTAACTTTTTGATTGAATCATTTAAAAAAAAAAAATGTATCTTACATATCAGAATAATGTATGGAATTTGGGGTTTTCATACATGATATAAAATGAACCTATGTGTTGTGCAGAAATAGACTTTTTATAAACCTCTAAAGTGATGAATCTAATCTCTTAACCAGTCAGTCGCGTTAAAGTGTTGCTGTAAAAGAAACGCTGCACGGTGGTCACATCTGCTGGTGAAACACACTACTGCACCGTACAGTAGGGACAGTAGGGACAGTAGGGACAGTATCCCCTAAACAGTTTGTGTATGGAAATGTGTTTCATTATCAGATATTTTCCACTGTTCCACAAGATAAAGCTATAATTTTATAATTCTATACATTTCTTACATTTTGTTTATTTATTTGTGGAGTTACGTGTAAAGCTGCTTTGTGACAATGTCCACTATTAAAGATTTAATTGAAGTAGTCTTAATTTTTCAGCCCATAAAAGTCAGCCCATATTTCTCCATTTTGCCCAGAATGGCACGCGCAGTACCCAACTGTAAAAGTAGTTGGATTTACTGTAACTAGAAGAAAGAATGTATAAACCTCTGAATTTATCCATACTGAACCTCTAATCTGTATGCCAGGGTTCCTCGATATCACCTGCAGTATTACTCATCACTGCTGCTACTGTATGTACAGTTCTACATCAGAATCTGGTTCTGCTATTTCTATTAGTACTGGTTGTTACGTTCTATGTTTGTTTACTTTTTGTCTACTTTATGTCGTTTTTTTTTTTTTACTTTATTTATTACTTAATTTCATTGCTTCTTATATTGTATTAGCAGTCTCTGGCACAAGAATGTACTCTGGGATTAATAACGTTTTATTTTGTCCTAACATAGCAACGTGAAATGACCAGTGTGTTTATGTTCCCTCGTCATCTCAGTCGTCAAAGTTTCAATGTTTTTTCTTGCGCTTTTTGTATTTTTTTTGTATTTCATAAGCCATGGATACAATTTGTTTGTCTCCCACAACCTGTGCTGTCCAACATTGCGTTAAATCCTCTTGGATGTCAGTGCTGCTGTCTCCCTGTCCAGGCTTGTCTTCAGCCCCTGAGCCACCGGCATCTTCAACGCTGCCTAAACCTGCCGCCACATTCCTCTCCAGACGGAATTCTAAAGAAACAAAACAGCAAATACTTGTGAATTAGTTTAGTGTCGGGGAGAAGTGTTGTGTATATTATTAATGAAATGTAAACTGGTCCTGATAAACAAACAGCAGTAAGTGTAACTCGGATGAAAGTCATTAATTTTAAGTACATTTACATTTATGTGTTTTTGGCAGACGCTCTTATAAAGAGTGACTTAAAAAGTGCTTTGAGGTTTCCGTCACTGGACCGATCCTTACACTGGGTTACTACCCCTGGATTAATCAATCCTACTAGACGTACACGACTTTAGACTTTAGTGCTTCATTTGAATAATGTGATTACAGGTAGTGCTTTTATCACCCAGTGTTGGATTAAAGTTCTGAACATCACGATCTTCTCCTCTTACTCTCGCTGCCTCAGACGCAACTTCTCCCATGTGATACTTGCCACACAAACAATGCCACTATAACCAGTAGATGGCGTCACATGAGCACTTGTTGGCATTTTAGACATTTTCAAATCACTTACAGCGTTTAAAAATTTATTTTTGACCCTTTTGTACCCAAGCATGTAGGTGAAGCCACAAAGTCTAATGAAAACACAAAACCTCTTCTTTAAACTGAGAATGAAACACAAATTGGGTAAAGAACGCGTCTTTTATAATCATTTATCAGTCAGTTAAAAAACTCGCGTATTAAACTGAATCATTTTGTTTTCATTGCGTCTCCGCTGAGAGGATGTGTGTGTACAGTAAGTGTACAGTAAGTGTACAGTAAGTGTACAGTAAGTGTACAGTAAGTGTCGTACCTTCAGTTCTCTTCTTTTTTAAATCTATTGTTATATATTATATACTGGTGCTAACTCACTCAGACACTGTTGGAACTGGTGTGAATCAAATGGTTTACTGGGATTCCAAGCTTTCTAATGGTCCACTGTGTTGCTCAACAATTTCACATTTAAAAATGATGTAAATTATACTGTAAGTGTAGGAGGAGTGAGCGGCCTGTATGAGGGCCCCAGTGAGGGCCCCAACACCAGAACTGAAGTCAGAGATCAAACATCAAAGGACATTACAACTCGACTGTACAGAAGTAATAATCCAACACAACACAAATGTGACATTAAAAATAATAATAATAATAATAATAATAATAATATCACAAATCCTCTCTCGTCTGAGAAACTTCCCTAAGTGTGAATAGAACACAGGGAACGGGTAATGTGCAGGAAACCATTAAAAGGAAAAAAATGACCTGTTTTACAGCTAAAGGCTAACTTAGCCATCCTTAGCTCTTAAAAACAAATAACTTTAGCTCCATATCAGTTACGTTTTAACTTTTATAATCAGGTTAATATTCAGGACGTCTCACAATAACCTTCATACACCTTCACACACCAGGAGCTAGATTAGAGTCTGGAAGTTTAGTGTGTGTGTGTGTGTGTGTGTGTGTGTGTGTGTGTGTGTGTGTGTGTGTGGTGTAGATTAAATAAATGAGGTAACACCTGGGCGTGGCTTAGTCCTGATTATTACGTTTTTTATCAGATAAAAATAAAAACATCTCCAACATGAAACAATCTGGAGGGAACTACATGATTTATTATATTCTTTGCATGTTGTTGCATGTTTATCTTTTGCACACACACACACACACACACACACACACACACACACACACAGTGTTAGCTCAGTCAATCCTACCGACTTTACCTTAATCCTCTTTTATTCTTTTGCTTTGTTTGTTTGTCTGTGGATTAGTTTGTACTTTCACACCGGCGTCGCCGATCACACACAAGGTGGGGGGGGGGGGGGGGTACACACTGGACAGAGTTCC
>JAQQZT010000006.1:26393393-26405625 GCA_030068275.1 Clarias platycephalus | reverse complement strand
CCTCTGTAATTGCCACAGCTTTGCACATCTCCCTTGTTCTTAAAAATCGGCACTAATACACTTCTCCTCCATTCCTCTGGAATCCTCTCGCTGTCCAAGATCTTGTTAAACAAAAGGATTCAGGCCATCACTGACTTCAAACCAACCAGCAGGGCACCTCTAACCAGCTCTGCATCACTCCCTAACAAGATCAACCTCTTCTACGCTTGTTTTGAAAAGGTGAACATAGAACCCATGCTCAAAGCAGAGCTATTACCAGGTGAGCAGCAACTCACATTATCCACCTCTGAAGTGTGTGTTACCCTTAGCAGGGTGAATGCAAGGAAAGCAGCTGGCCCTTTCCTATCGCCCAGAGGATGCCATTTCCACAGTGCTCCATTCTACCTTAACTCACCTGGACAACCCAACACTTATGTCAGGATGTCTGTATGTTCTTCGATTTTAGCTCAGCTTTCAATACAGCCAGTCCTTACAAACTAGTCTTGAAGCTAAAACAGCTTGGTTTCAGCTCCTCTACACCCTCAGCACTGGAGTTCCTCAGGGATGCATATTGTGCCTGCTTTAATACTCCCTTTTCACTCATGACTGCGTAGCTGTATATGCCTCTATGCCTCCACCAAGCATTTTCAAGTCGCAGATGACACATTGTCACCTTGACACCTTGAGAGACATGCATGGTAGACCTGATCAGAGAGGAGATCCAGCACCTAAGATTAGGATCAAAATTCACTTATTCGTCACATATACCTTAGAGCAAAGTGTATCTTACATATCCCAGTTAGGAAGCTGGGGTCGGAGTATAGAGCATAATAGGGAGCAGAAAAAGGGATCAACAATGGCAGCTTGATGGTGCTGGAGCTTGAACCCCTGATCTTCTGATCAGTAACCCAGATCATTAACTGCTTGAGTCTCCACTGGACTACTAGTAGAATAGGGTGAAGAAAATAAAATGGAACTCAACACCAAGAAGACAAAGGAAATGATTGTGGATTTCAGACGAGTTGGCAATCACACTCATGCTTTCATTCACATCAAGGGAGTTCCACAGAGTCCACATCTTTAGCTGGTACAAGAGCTGGTTCACAGTCACATAATTACGTCACATCTTTACTTTCCTGGCAATGTTAGCTGCAATGCTAGTGGCAAAAACAAAAAAAAAGCTAGTGGCAAAAAATGTTAGTGGCAAGCCAACAAAAGAAATTGGCAAACTCTAACATGGCTTTACGAGCAGTTCTCCTGGCTTTACCATTACTAGAAAGCATTTGAGCTGCCCATTGCATATTTAGTAGATTTTTTTAAAGATGGCGGTCACAAACCTATAGTTGGTGGTGATAAAACCGCCCCATCTCCTGACAAAAGCAGATCTTTGTTCTGGCCCAGCAAAGTGTGTAAACTAGCTCCGGTACCACCTTAGTAGAAGATGATCTCACCTGGTCACTGGACTCTTCTCTCCTGATCAGAAAGGCACAACTGACTACATACCTTAAAGTTCTGTACCTTCTTCTTCCGGCTGCTCCCGTTAGGGGGTCCATTAGTGTATTCATCTCACTCTATCTTCCACATCTTTCACATATGATATACTTCCATACACATACACCATGTCTTTAATACCCTGCACCCTCCACACATTAATCACCCTCACCCCTGAACATATAAACGTCTACCCTCATTTACCACTTCGTCTTCGTCTTCTTTGTCTTTCGGCTGTTCCCTTTCAGGGTCCCCCCCAGCGAATCATCTGCCTCCACATTGTTAATTATTATAAATAGGCCACATGCACTTCTGGTTAGATGCTGACTGCATTTCATTGGCTTTGTACATTTGTACTTTGCACAAGGACAATAACGTTGAATCTAATCTAATTTACTCTGAGAAAGCCAGACATCTTGCTTTAGCTGTTTTAGCAGCGGATGACGTCACCCAAGAAGCAAAAAGGTCACATTATTTTCCGTTCTTATACATGTCACATGACCGCATATCGGATACGTGTCTGATCTAGGACCATATACAAAAGTGACGCAGATAAATGAAAAACATCAGATTTGTGCAGTCGTACAGTCCTAAAAACACATCTGTGTCACACTGGGCTGAGATTTGGGTCACTTCAGGCTGGTGATGTCTAATGTAGTGGCCAGTCCAATCTCTAGTGGTTTAATCTGGCAACCAGTGAGAAGTGTCTTACTGCAATCTGGCAACCTGCACACACACACACACACACACACACAGAGGAGGCAACGTGAGTGGGTGTGTAGCTCTTTATCAATGTGTGTGTATGGGTGTGTGTGTGTTCAGGTCAGTCAGACTGCAATGAGTTCTAACACTCCACCTTTATAAACCTTGTGCATTTTGAACCCAGTCTCTATCCGGTGAGTTTACACACCTCTCTCTCTCTCTCTCTGTCTCTCTCTCTCTCTCTCTCTCTGCCCTGCTGGGAGCTAGCATTAGCCTGTTAGCTGAGATTTCCTGGTATTTCTAATAAATTCATGTTTTAATTCTGTTGTATTTCCAGTTCAAACTGAAGTCTCGCTGTAGCATCAGCTCGTCCTGTCCTTTACACACTGACTCTGACTAACATGAACTGTTTTAGCTAACTACACCGACTAGCTAACAGGCTAATGCTAGGCTAAACTGTAGTGTCTGGTTATTAGCCTGCACTGACTGTTAGCTCTCCATGTTAGCTTTAAATAATGATAGTAATAATACATTTCTTAGGATAAAGATAAATAATAACTGATTAATAATTAATAAATAATAATAATATTTATTATTTTTTAATGTTAGAATTGTAGTAATTATTATTTTACAGCTTCCGGTGACATTTGTGCTAATCTGCTGGCTAGTTTAGCAGCTAATCAGTTATACTTCCTGTGTTTGAGGAGAGATTTTATCCTTTAATTTATAAATATAGATATTTAACCACCTGACACTAATTATTAATTATTAAAATGTTTTTTTTTGTAGTTTTAATAGTGTTAGTTAGAATTAATTAATACATATAGAAGTAATGTCTTTATGAGGTAACTATAATGTTTATGTTTATGAGGTAAGTATTTATGGCTTGCTAATAAAAATTGATAGTAAAATATAGTTAATATAATTAATTCAGTAAATTATAATTATTATAGATAATTATTAATGAATTGATACATTGCATGAAATATAAATAGCATGTTATTTGTTATTTGAAATATGTTAATGTTAATTTCCAATAAGAATTTTTTTTTCTTCATTTTATTATTTATAAGTAATTATTACTTATTAATAAGTAATAATTATAATATTCCTCTGTAAAATATCGATTATTATTGTTCATGTACAGTATTTATCGTTAAAGCCTGTTTTTCTCCACAGTAAGCCCCACCCCCTTCCTCCTTACACACACACACACACACTTGGGACTTAATAAAATCTATTTCTCATGCCATATGTGTTTTTACGTTGCAGTGATTGTGAGCGCAGCGCGATGGCGGCGAACGTGCGCTCCTGGACGGTGAAGCAGGTGGGCCGCTGGCTGCGTGACGAGGGTTTCAGCGATTATGTGGATCTGCTCTGTAATAAACACCGCCTGGACGGCACCAGCCTCCTCACGCTGACCGAGTTTGACCTGCGCTCACCACCGCTCGAGCTCAAAGTGCTCGGAGACATCAAGCGGCTCATGCTGTGCGTGCGCAAGCTGCAGAAACAAAACGCTGATGTGCTGGAGGAGCTCGGCTTCGCTCAAGATACTCACTCGCCACAAGGGGGCGCTGGTAATAACACTCAAACATCAAGCACACGCACTTGCAGTATAAGAAAGCTTAGCAAATTCGAGCCAGGTTACAAATGGTCATCGTTAACGTTCTGTGTGATGTGGCGGTTGAGGGATATAGGTGGGACGTGTGATCCTGCTACCATGGCAACGTTTCTGTTCTGTGTTTAGGGGTGGAGTGGCTGTGTAACGGGGACTCTGTGCGGGACCGGGACAGCGTAAGCGACGTTCTAGGAGGTGAACAGTTCTCCTACACTAACGGGAAGCAGAAGCAGCAGAACCGGCGCCTGGACCCGGAATACTGGAAAACGGTGCTCAGCTCCGTCTACGTCACGCTCGTCTTCGGCTTCACCTCCTTCGTCATGGTGATCGTTCACGAGCGCGTACCTGACATGCGCACCTACCCTCCGCTCCCCGACATCTTCCTGGACAGGTGTGTTTGTGTGACCTCTATCGCCCTCTAGTGTTGTCTAACGCCCTCTAGTAACCTCTAGTGTCCTGTCTGACCTCTCTCTGACCTCTAGTGTTATCTACAGGCATTGCTCTGTTCCACCTTGTGTGTGTCAGTTGCTTTATTTATATCACTCTCTCATTCACTCACTCACTCACTCACTCATCGTCTATACCGCTTTATCCTGTATTCACGGTCAGGATCAGTCAGTGATGTGATGGTGTTGGAATGTTCCATGATAAAGAGCTCAGGGTTCTTCAGTGGCCTTCTTGGATGATGGAAACTCAAGTAATGGCTAATTGAACATGTTTGAGATGTGGTGGAACAGCACAGATGAGGAGCATGCAGTCATGGAGCAGGATTTTAAAGGAAGGGTTCCATCATCATGGAGAGTCAGGGCTCCACCCAGTGTTAGTGTATTAGTGTAGTGTTCCTTATAAAGTGCTTTATTTCATGTACTGTTACTGCTTTGTTTCTGCAGCGTACCCAGAATCCCCTGGGCCTTCGCTATGGCCGAGGCATGTGGAGTCATTCTGTGTAGCGTCTGGCTACTCGTTCTGCTGCTACACAAACACAGGTCTCTGTCTCACACACACACACACACACACACACACACACACACACGTTTCCACTTTAATAGAACACAGTTATCTAATCACTTTAATCATGTGGTAGTGCTGTGCGGTTTAATCATTCAGTTTAAAACAATTATGCCAACTTAACCATTAAAATATAAAAAGAAATATATTTCTTTGAAAATGTACCACAGCTTTGGCAAAAAAAAAAAAAAATGCAAACTGTGTCCAGGTTCTGCAAATGAGTTGGAAAATACTCTTATTCTACAAGACTATAGCTACATACTGTAGCTGCTTTTGTTTCGAGTTTATGCCTGGTGGATGTAATACCGCCACCTACTGGGCTGGAGTATGGAGTGTATGATTGACAGGAAGAAAAAGATTTTGAAATGGTTTTGAATGAGACGTAACATTTAAACTATTAAGAACACAGGTTACACAGTGGGGCGTGGTTGATGGTATCGGATGCTCCGGTTTCAGAACCATCTGATCTTCTGTCAGCCAACAACAGGAACCTGAGGCTCTCCTGAGCACAGACGGGTCTTTTCCCCAGTCCTCCCAGTCGCCCGTATTTCCCGTGTCCCACACACTGCGGTTTAATAATTCAGTCTCTGGGAGATTCTGTCTCTAACGATGCTGTTAATTGAAAAATCATTAATAAAAGTAAAACAAAATTAAATTAGTAATTATGAAACAGTGAGCTTACACGCACACACAGTGTATGCTTAAATATGAATAAAATAATAATTTATTCTAATTGTTGTATAACATACATATTATCAGCATTTAGTTTTGGCTTCTTTTTATCTGTTGTGCTGGTGAGTCTGATTCAGTAATTGTTCAAAATCTATTAACAAATTATTAATTATTGATTTACTTAAAGTTTTTTATTGTATTAATTATTTCAGTATAAATTACACACTGAGAAATACTTATGAAAGTGTGTGTGTGTGTGTGTGTGTGTGTAGGTCCATCCTGGTGAGGAGGATGTGTAGTCTGATGGGGACTGTCTTCATGCTGCGCTGCATCACCATGTTCGTCACCTCGCTCTCAGTCCCTGGACAACACCTGCAGTGTACCGGCAAGGTATATACACACACACTCGCCCGTCCGTCTCCTCCCCGCTCTCGCCCGTCCGTCCGTCCGTCTCCTCCCCGCTCTCGCCCGTCCGTCCATCCGTCTCCTGCCCGCTCTCGCCCGTCTGTCTGTCTGTCTCCTCTCCCTCACACTGAGAGGTCTTCTCCATAAACTTTGATCTTCAGGCACGTTGTTCTTACATTCTGGTAACTTTTTAAATGAATGAATGTTTGTTTACAGACTAATACACTGCAACAGTGTTTTTCTATAAACTAATTTCTCACTCAGCTTTTAATTCTCAGTGAAGAGCCAAGATTCAAGGGTGTTTTATTGGGATGATAAATATTCACATTAGTTTTAGAAATAAAGGAAAATAACAGGAGTAGAGAGTAAAAAAAAAATAGAACAGTATAGAAAGAGCAATAATAAATAAATGTTTATAAAGTTCGAGTACAGACATTTAGTTAAAGTCAAAGGTAAAGTGACTCTTGAACATTATAAAAAGGAAAGCATATATACATATGTATATAATTATAACAATAATTGTAGTAGTAATTAAAATAATAGTAATAATAATAATAAAAATGAAAATAATAATAGTAACATTAACAGTAATTAGTTTGTGTAGTGCGCTCTCTCCCTGTGGGGGGGGGTGAGTTGAAGTTGGGGTTGATTTTATTGATTCAGTGTGAATGTGGTGATATTTCGGGCGTTCAGTGAGGAAGTGCAGCTCCGTCTCCGTCTTATTGAGCGTCTCAGGTCTGTGTGTGTCTCCCCGTCTCCCTGAGTCTGTACTTCAGGGTGTTTCTTAGCTTTGTGTCAGTCGCCGTGCTCAGATAGTCTGCCATGCTGTAGTGTGTGTTTAGGGCCAGATAACACCAGTCTCTCTGTCTATCTCACTCTCCCAGCTATGAGATGAGACGGTGAGAGCATCGTGTTTTTGTCTCCTCCGTTACAGCATCGTGTTTATTGACCTGATGAGGGAAGTTACAGTCGATTATCAGAGTTCGTTTCTGTCCGAGACACATTGAGACTCCTGTATGTCCACACAACTGATGTGACGGTGCTGTGTGTCCTCTCGTACCACCTCTGAGCGTGGTGGTGCCTGATTCTCTTCACATACGCGTCCACATACATGGCCTTAGTGCGGACCGCTCCTGTCCCCCTGATCACCCAGGACACGGGCGTATGCCAGGTGTGATTGTGGACGGTAACACTCCTGTCTGGTGTCTGACTGAAATGAGAGTGTGTATAATGCCTCTGTGTGTGTGTGTGTGTGTGTGTGTGTGTGTGTGTGTGTGTGTGTGTGTACAGCTGTACGGTGACATGTGGGAGAAGCTGCAGAGGGCGGTGGCGATATGGAGTGGGTTTGGGATGACGCTGACTGGAGTCCACACCTGTGGAGATTATATGTTCAGCGGACACACCGTCGTCCTCACGATGCTCAACTTCTTCGTCACGGAGTGTGAGTACACACACACACAATCGCTTTATGTACGTCTGTATTCCTGTCTGCGTCTTAGTCTGTCCGCTGTCTGTCCAGTCGAGCGGTTCTTCAGCTAAAGCTCCTGATTTATTACGCCGCAGGTACGTGACTGTGACGTGTGAGTGAGGACACGCTGATGTTCTTTTAAAACTCAAATCCAGGAGAATCTCAGTCTGTTATTCGAATATTCAGCTTTAATCACGTCCTCAGTTTATGAGCAGAGTGGGTCAGTGTTCTCTCTAGCTCCCCCTGTAGGTCAGACAGACATGGTGTGTTTAAGGAAACATCTTAATATTAAAAACGTCTGATTGTTAATAATGTAGATGATTGCTAAAGTGGGAGGTGTGTGTGTGTGTGTGTGTTTTGTGTAGACACCCCCCGGAGCTGGAACTTCATCCACACTCTGTCCTGGGTGCTGAATCTCTTCGGGATCTTTTTCATCCTGGCGGCTCACGAGCATTACTCCATCGACGTCTTCATCGCCTTCTACATCACCACGCGTCTCTTCCTGTACTACCACACCCTCGCTAACACGCGCGCCTACCAGCACAGCCGCCGCGCGCGCATCTGGTTCCCCATGTTCTCCTTCTTCGAGTGCAACGTCAACGGTCCCGTCCCCAACGAGTACTGCTGGCCCTTCTCCAGACCCACCCTGCTCAGGAGACTCATCCGATAACACACACACACACACACACACACACACACACCGTGTGTGAACAAAGTTATTATATATCTACAAGACACTAAAAGTATGTTTACATTCCAATTGTCTCCCACACCACACCCTATATTTACAAAACCCCCACCATCACCCCCCCCCCCCAGTCCCCCCACCCCACTCTAACCACACCCCATATTCTCAGCGGGCGTGTGTGTGTGTGTCCTGTATTATACAGCGTTTTACATTTATGCCGCATGACATTTTGCTTCTTTTTACTTTGCGTCTGAAACATAAATTTTTCCACTCACGCTCGGAGAAACATTAAAGCGGCGCTCAGCACCTCAGTGGCCAAAAATCTACAACATTTAAATAAACAGCAGAAATAATATAGTATAAATACATGAAAGAAAAATATTTAAGCGTAGTTTCAGTCATCGGTCAATTCTGGAGCTTTAACGCTACATTTATTTATTCAGTCACGGAAGGAGTCTCCAGTGTCAGCACTTTAAAATCTCAGTGTTTTTTTTTTTTTTTTTTTTTAGGCTAAAAAGATTTACAGAGCAGGAGAGTCTTTTTAAAAAGTAAAAAGGAGTAATGCTAAATCACTTTTAGGACGTGGAGGCTGAAGAGTAACGCCGTGTGTCTGAGTCCGTCACGCTACAGCGGCTGGTCTGTTATTCCTTTACTTACGGAATTGGAAAAGAAACGTGTATAGTTGATGAGAACCATATTAGAACTTCTGTAAATCTACTGTAAATAAAACAACTACAGTCGTATTTGTGCGAGATATAAAACAAATAACCAGAATTTCAGGTTCTTGTTCTGCAGCTGGTTTACGGGTGAATATTTTCAGTTTCAGCTCTCTGATGTAAAGCGATGTACATACAGCAAGAACTGACTTTCTAAAGCAATACGAAACAACGCTTCCTCAACTAGTTTACACTTTCACACTCGGCTGAGGTTCATTATCTTTGTTATATTATTATTATTATTATTATTATTAAGTTTTAAACAAAAGAAAGAAAAACATCAATGTAAGTTATCTTTTCATTTCACAACAAAAAGCCAAACAGTTTACGTTTTTTTGTTTGTTTTGTTTTGGGTTTGCCAAATAAAATAGTTAATGAATAAATTTTTCATTTGATTAAAAAAAAAAAAAAAAAAAAGTTAAAAAGTCAGCTGTATTTTCATGCATTCAAACGGGAAAAATGCTAAAGTACGTTCGAAAGAATTTCAGAAATGACAGAACAAACGAAAACGCTGTATTAGAACAAAAAAGACAAACAAACAAATCTCTTTTGCATATAACGTTTTTTTAATCTTATCCTTTAAAAATGTGAAACAAAAGAATGCAGCATAGACGAACCAGAAATGCTGTTCTGTATTTATTATTAGAATACAACCAATACTTAAATGATTGACATGTCTCTGCGACTCAGTGTGTGTGTTGCTGCTTATGTTTTCCAGTTAAATATTCCACATGGCCATATTGGTATAAAAAATGTTTTTTTTATGCGATTAATTCTGCAGCACTAATTTATTATGAATTTTGCCATTTTGATAAAAAAAAACAATGTGCGACCAAACTTATTTAAAATTACAGTTGCGTGTTATTTTGATTTAATTTATATTAGATTTGCTCTCATCAAACTTTGAGTGAACAATGAACATTTGCCAAAAAAAGTCTAATGAAAACAGTAAATTTTTGTACAAGAACTGGTCGCTGGTTCCCACGCCGTGGTGTTTGTGTTATTTTTAAGATGTTATGTAAATAATGAGTTGTATTTATGATCCTGACACTTTGTAAAGTTTACTAACGTTTACAACTTGACTAAATGTTTAACTCGCTTTATAATTTTTTTTTATTTTATTTGTTTAGTAATTGTTTTGTTATTTTGCGTTAATGTTGTGCCATTGTCCATTGCTGGTTGAGTTCTACAGCACTACTCACGCCTACTCACATGTGTCGTCACTTCAGCACCTTATCCTAATTTCCGCATGTTCGTTTGTGGAGAAATTGTAGACTGTGGGTTTGACTCTAAACGTGATGTAAAGTGTGATGTACTTATTAATTGTAATTTGGCCTCGGTCTCTGAATGGTCCATCCCGTTTATCTGACATTTCTTGTAAATATGTACGTAATGATAAAATAATTGTTTAGCTAAAAATAAATAAGCTGCTGTTGTAAATAACTGCTGATTCTTTGATTCTTTATACTACGTCGATCAGCCATAACAATAGAATCACCTGCCTAGTATTGTGTAGCGCCCCCTTGTGGCACCAAAACAAGTTGTGCGTATGTCCGGGGAAAAAGCTGTCGGTGGAAAGCCGAGTGAAGTGAGTTTACATTTTTTTTTGTGGGTTGTTTTGCATTTTGTGCAAGATTTAGTGATGATGTAGCACCATGTCATAGTTTATATATTCATATTCAATTTAAAATAAAACTTTATTTATCCCCAGGGGGCAAGTTAAGGCATGCAGAGTAGTACAGACAGACAATAAACCACAAACATTTGTACATCAAGACGTTTAGATGGAATGAGACGAGCCAACATCAGTACAAATAAAATTATTAAATAAAACTGGATAAATTATGATCAATTTAATTAGTTTGTTAGTGCAAAACAACTGCAAGTAAACAACTGTTCGAGATATAAATATAAACTGTATAAATAGCTAATACAGCATAAAACAAAGGAGAATAATATGAAAGAAGAAGGAGGTGAAATAGATGATTAGGTCAAAACAATGATTAACATATAAAATAAATAAATATTGTAAATAAATATTACACGAAAAACCCCTGCAAAATAAACGTGAGAAAAAAATAAACATTATACTGTATAACGGTTTTTCCTTATTTGTCTCTATGTGGCGTTTTATCGTATAGAAGCTGCGGCTTCTTCTTTATGACCCTTTTCGAGTTCCGTATGAGGCCGTGCGGTGACACGGTGTTTCTGAGCCCGATGGTCTTCCACACCGCGCCGTGTCTCTAGTGCGCTCCTGCAGTTTAAGCTGAAAGCCGCAGCTCCGGACATTCCGGTGAGACTTTATTATTATTATTGTTATTATTATAAAAGGACAGGAATAAATTAACATCGAGTTTAATCCGCTCCTGCATCAGATACTCGGATGTGATTAAATCTCGCGGATGTCGCTGAACCTGAGGCGTTAGCACGTTAGCATGAGGCTGTTAGCACGTTAGCATGAGGCTGTTAGCACGTTAGCATGAGGCTGTTAGCACGTTAGCATGAGGCTGTTAGCCACCGAGCCGAAACCTCTTCACAGAAAAATGGAGCGAATTTAATCAGATAAATGATTACAGTGCTTTATATATACCTTTATAATGATATATATATATATTTTATATTATCTTTATTAATAACATTATACACATTATACACATGGGGAATATCTCGTGCATGAAGTCAGTAACGCTGTTCGATTCCTCCACCTGATTAATACCTCAGAATGTGTCTTTAATAAAGGTTTTTAAAAGGTTTAATCTGTTATAATCGTGTTATTTTCGTTTATTCATTTATTTATCTGAGTAATTTTTAGGTTTTATTACCTTTCTGAGACACACTGCATTAACCCTGACTGATTAACAGATGCTCAGGATGGTGGGTTTGTTTGCTGATGTCATTACATCCTATAAATATTATAATATTCATATCATCTCTAACAATAATAATAATTTATAATAGAGATATAACGCGTTATTTCCTCTAGCTGTCATTGTACAGTATCTGGAGTATGCAGGATCAACAGGGACTTAATTTTAAATGATCAATATTAATTATGATTATTATAATACTTATTATTTATACATGGTTTTGTCCCTGAGGCTCCGCCCACATGAACACAGATACTACTGAAAATGTATTTTTTTTTATCTTTGGGATTTGACCTCAGGGCCTTTAGAGAGACACTGATGGAGGACAAAAATACAAAAGGGACTCGGGAGGAGGGGAAATCCACTGGAAAAATAAATTGTTTATATGTCCTTGTTTTTTTTGTTGTTGTTTTTTTGTTACGAGATGGGTGAGATTATATCCAGCTCAGTGTAACAAATAACTACTGGACATCTACTCTGCTGTTTTTTTTTTTTTTTTTGTAAATTAAATGTAAAAGATCATTTAAAAAGAACAATTGCTGATCTGGGGTCCGTTCTTCGTACGTCGCTAACTCAGTTAGCTGGATTTGATTGTTGTGGATTTGTCCTGATCTTGGA
>JAQQZT010000006.1:26138701-26148966 GCA_030068275.1 Clarias platycephalus | reverse complement strand
TCCGACCGCGCTCGTGTCTGATATTACTGCACGTCATCTGCACTTGGATTCACCTCGTTCCGCTCTGCCCCGTGACAATAGGTGTGAAAGCACCATAACACAAGGCTGAACACAAATCCCTCTCTAACCCCTGATCAAGGGCATTACTTGGTGTGTGGAACAAGAGATTGTACAAAATAGGACTACTATCGCACTACTGCACTTGATGACAATATCCATCTTTAAAGTATTAGCATTTTGCCTCCTTACTTCCTCTTTTCTTTTCAAGATCACAAACAGTTGTGTAGACGTTTCACTGCATATCATATTGTGTATGGTTGTGTGTGTGACAAATAAACATTTATTAGAAATTTGAAACCATAGTGCACTAGCTTTCCACTTTCTAATGTTCATAGCTTTAGTGTGAAAGTAAATTTGATTCAATTCAATACATTTTTATTTGCATAGTTGTTTTAACAATGGAAAGTAAAGAAACACACAAGACCTGGGATACATTAGTGTATGCTGTATTTTTGTTGTATTTATTCCTGTTAAAAGGTTGAAATAGCAGTTCTTTATGATCTATTTACAGAAAAGAAACTTTTTCATTGATGTTGTAGTTAATCTGATAAACCAGCTGTATGATGCGATGTTACTGAATAATAAGCAGATCTTCCATTTTTTTAATAAAACCAATGTCTTGCAGCCACGCCCCCCTGATTTCTATTGGCTCACATGAGTGTAGAATTTACAGGTCGAAGGTGTGATGTAAAAGTGAACACTTTTTTTGTGACTGGAATTCCGTGTTGAGTGTTAATCAGACTTTTCAGATGGTCTGATGGTTGAGAAGGTTTGACTCTGACTCATCGATAAGAGTCGACTCTTTTAAATCCCAAATGAATCAATAATGTTTAATTAAGTTCTATTTTATTTACGTAAATATTGATTTAACAGTAGTTATTATCCCAAAGCAGCTTTCTAATGTTTAAATGTTTACATTCTTTCCCATCGTTCTGATTTGTTATTGTTCTAATCTGTTTATTTCCATTAAGAGTCAGGGTTAGGATAATGAAAAAAATTCCTGATAAAAATGTACAAACAGTATTATTCCACTTGTACACACAGCGGACATGACGCTTCATTCACACAAAAGTACAGCTGAAGTTTCCATGGAAACATCAAAGTGATGACTCAAGACAGATGAACGCATGAGTAAGAGCATTGCGTGGGTTTATAAATAAAAAAGAAAGAAAGAAGAACAAAGTCTTGAAAGGCTGATCATTGATCAGGAGTTGTAGAAGAAAACGCAGCAATCACAGGTTCTGGTTTCTTTTTTATTCCTATACTATATTAAATGTACTAATATTGATCAGTTGTCATATGCTAATATATTTTAAAAATTTAAAACAAGCTAGCTTTTAATAAAGGGAGTATGTAGTCAGTACTGAGACACACCGCACAAGCCCAGGAGCTCAGCAATAAGGATTTCCCGACTACTCTCGTGTCTCAACCTGTATACCTGCTGATCGTTCCAGATTGCTTCAAATCTACAGAAAACTCAGTTTTGCGTAACAGTTACTTTAGATTAGTAACTATGTTTATGAGTAAGGATACAGTGAGGCAATAAAATCCACAATAAATCTACAGTATACATTTTATTGACCTTGAATTACTCTTAGACTCGTCACAACAAGTGTAATGTTTTAAGGTTTCATAGATGAATAGACGAGTCACTCTGTCTGTCTGCTGTGGTTTAATAAGCTTACTGACTCCAGGAGACACACACACACACACACACACACACAGAGGCATGCTGTGTCTCACACAGGTCTTTATTTAGTAGTTAAAGCTCAGAGCATTTTAGCCGTTATTTGTTTTTCTTTTTTCTTTTTTAATAAACATATTTAGGTCTCAGGGTCGTGCAGTACAGAGTGACGTCTCCTTTTATTCAGCACAAAATAGGCAACATGATGAACTGAATTTTATTTCATTTTAACCAACAATACAAACATGACTGAGCAAAAACAAACAAACAAACAAATAAATAAATAAATGGGTCACACAGGCAAAGAATTAGCACAGATACTGTACACACGATGACATGTTTTTATTGTTGGTTTTGGTTATGACCAGCAATAATAATAATAATAATAATAATAATAATAATAATGTGCTCATTTTGATAGTTCAACATTTATATGACATCATTCCCATAATTCTTGTAGTGGTAAAAATCACACTTTATAAAACTAATGATAGCTTTTGTTCTACCTGATATTTCTGAAAACCCAAATCCACAGTTACCCCTCACATAGTTAATCCTCGTAAACACACACCAGTCTTTTAATCGTCATTGTGCTGTACGTGTTGCCGGCACGTATGTGTGCTGCTTGAGTTGTGAGGGTTAAAGAGTTTTACATCCGTAACTACAAGCAGAATGAACCAGTTTAACACTTCCTGGTGAAATCCTGAAGAAGAAACAGTGGAAGTTATATAGATGTTCCAGGAAGTGTTGGCTCGGGGGGGTGTGTGAGAGAGAGAGAGAGAGAGAGAGAGAGAGAGAGAGAGAGCATAAATTCAAATTCAAATTTTATTTGTCTCATACACAGTCATACACAGTATAATATGCAGTGAAATACTTAGACAACTGCTCGTGACCTTAAAATAAAAGACTATGAATAGTAAATAAATATGAAAAATAAAATAGAAGGTAAATTTAACTAAGAAAGAATTAAATAAATAAAATATAAAATTTAAATAAAATAACTGAACAGTACAAAATACACAATATAAGAAAATATATGAAGAAATATAGAACAATAAGAAAAACAGCTGTACAAAGTAGAAACATAGATTTTATGGAATCTTTGTGTAGAATGAAGTTTTAATTATAAATTGTAATAAAAATAGTAATGTCCAGGGGCCGTGCAATCCACATATTTAAAGTGTCTTGTGCGTGCAAATATGCTCGAAAGTGATTTGTTTAAAGTGGCTTGTGATAGAGTGATTTAACTAATGACCACGAAAGTGGCCACTAATGTAAACTAGTGTAAATGAATGAAGAGAGTTTGCACCTTAATATCCCAGAGAAAGAGAGTAGAATGAACTCTTTTTATATTAAAGATCTCATGACAAGACAAATGGAAAAAGTTCATCAAGGCTAGTCTGCACCGTGCTAACGGATTAAAAACGAGTCACGCTAATTATTACGTCATTAGCAAATCTATGAAGCAACATCTGGGACGAAGAATCACACAGAACAAACACACCGTCGTCTCCCCTTTCAATAGAGTAAAGGGTAAAAAAAGAAAAAAACATTACAAAGCTAATCCATAAATATTGGCACCTGCGTTAATAAGACTGTAGTCTAAGCTCTGTGTTTCAGGATCAGGATCAGGAATATTCCTCTCAGACTGCTCACAGACTAAACACACACAGGACACGAGATACTTAAAGACACCGCTGGAGCAGATGTTGGCTTTGATGTTTTTTTGTTTTTTTTTTGGTTGCTTTTTATTAATGATATGTTTAATGTTTCTGCTCTGTAGTTATGGTCGCACCGTTATTTAAAGCTCTGTGGATTGATCCTGATTCCCCAGCATGCACTGGTGCATGATAGATTTTGTATAAAATAGTCACAATGAGTTTCAATTGCTGTTATTGCAGTGTATCACGTTTCCTTACCTTCACCCTCTCTCCCTCTCTCTCCTTCCTCCAGCTATTAGATAAACACTGACAATGTAAACCTGCTTCCAGCCCCATGAGATTACTCCATTATTCCACATGGAGATCCACCTACTGTATTTATTTATTCATTCCTTAACAATAGCGTTTATCCTGCGCGACCCTGGACGGGGTCTGTAGTGGCGAAGGTCAGGTGAGTGTGAAAGAACACACAGCAGATGGGAATGCGTCTTATTGAGTGTGTGTGTGTGTGTGTCTTTGTAGTGAGACAGTGGAGCATGACGAGAGTGAGATAAGTCCACTTACAGCACCCTGTGTGTGTGTGTGTGTGTGTTGAAAAGCCAGACCAGTTTCAACGCTTTGACTCACACCTTCTGCCTTGTTCCATCATCCTTCTCATGAGTCATCCCATTTCAGACAAACACACAAACACACACACCAGGCACTTTGAATAAACCAATGCATTATTTTGGACTGTTGGAAGAAACCAGGAGCCCCAGAGAAAACACACCAAGTATAGTGAGAACTTGCTAATTTCATGCACACACACACACATTTAGGAAATTGACACACAGACAGACCAGATATGAGACTCGAACCCCCGACCCTGGCGACATGAGGTGACAGGTCTAAGCCACCGTGCTGACTCCCAATGAATCTTTGACAGATTATTTGTTATGGTGGTTTGGTGGCTTTAATAGTCAGAAATGTTGTCTCGCAACGCCAGGGTCCGGGTTCGATTCCCATCTCAGAGTCTGTGTACATGGAGTTTGCCGGGAACTTAGGTTTCCTCCTACAGTGCAAAGACATGCAGAGTCGACTGACTGGCGTTCCCAGACTGCTTGTAGTGTGTAAGTGAGTGTGTGTATGAGTGTGTACCCTGTGATGGGTTGGCACCCTGTCCAGTAGGTGTACCCCGCCTCGTGCACTAAGTCTCCTGTGAAAGGCTCCGCCCCCGCGACCCTGTATACAGGATAAAGCGGTAGAGACCATGAGTGAGTGAGTGAGTGAGAGAGAGTGAGTGAGTGATCTCTCTGGTTTTTACGCTTTATGCCCTTCCTCACCCAGTCTTCCTATTTCTATCCGTTTGTGTTTCTATCCGCCCCATGTGGAGGTGAGTAATGTAAATATTCCTGGAGTATTTCTGGAATGTTAGTGTAAATCCATCATGCCAGTATTTTCACAGTACGAGTTTGAGACTGGAAAGATTTCCAAATATTTCCTCTTGTATTAAACGAGCAGGAGGAAAAACCTCCAGGTGATTTAAACCGCATCAGAACCGACACGGGGGTGAAGATCGTGTTCCGCCCTGTAGGGAAGAAAAGGGAAGGATGCGCTCGCGCCTCGCTCTTTACTCTCGTCTCCTGAATCCATGATCAACATCTGGACAAATGAAGCTCGCAGAAAGATTATACAGGAATGTGTGGGGGAAAAAAACTTGTAAAATAGCTCATGATATTTTTATCCTTTAACTTTCACCACCAGTGTGTGTTTGTTTGTGTGTGTTTATAAATGTTGAAATACTTTTTCTCTCCAGATGAACATTTTACAGCTTCTTTAACAAATCCCATTAAAACACTTCAATAGAAACACACACACTAATCAACGCTTGCAAAATTAAGCACTGTGCTGCTGTGCTGTTAAAGTAAAAAAGAAAGTGTGTGTGTGTGTGTGTGTGTGTGTGTGTAATGATATGATGTGGCAGGGTGGATGGGTGGAGGCAGCACTCTGGCAAGAAAATATAAAAGTGGCTGTGGAGGGTGGTTTGTGTGTTCTATATTTGCAGTCAACCACACACACACACACACACACACACACACCAGCATCAGCACGGTGTGTTACTACAGGCTGGTGGTGTCTCAGTGTGTAAAGTCTCTGAGTTACTGATCCGTCCGGTTGTTGCTATTGGGCTCTTAAACAGGGCCCTTAACCTGATCTGCTCCAGATCAGGTTAATTGTAAATTGTTTAAATATTTATAATAATAATAATAATAATAAGAGTTTTATGTGATGCTTTAGGAAGCCAAGAACTCATCACTCTACAGGTTATTTTTTTTTCCTATTGCATTTGAATATAGGGATCTTTTTAAAGCAATAAACATCACAATTAATCTCACTCACTCATTCTCTATACTGCTGGACCTGTGTAGGGTCGCGGGGGGCCTGGAGTCTATCCATCACAGGGCACACACTCAAACACACACACACACACACACAAACTATGGGGAATTTGGGAATGCCGATAATCTGCATGTGTTTGCACTGTGGGAGGAAACCGGAGTATCCGGAGGAAACCCACCAAGCACGGGGGCGAAAATGCACACAGACCCCGAGGCAGCTATCAAACCCTTGACCCTGAAGGTGCGAGGCACAAAGGGCTAACCACTGAGCCACCGTGCTACATTACAATAAATCTTTGCCAAGTTATATGTTGTTGTTCTTTATTTGGATTTATACCGGAAGCACTAGGGATACCCTGCAGCCAGGGGCTGGGTTTGGGGGCGTTGGCTGGGACTCAAGAAGCCTACCACAGGGCCACAAATACCCATTCCAGTTTATTGCTTATAATCTTCAAAACATTTATTTATACAAATAAGAATTAAAGTAAGTAAATAAGCATATCCAGTGGTAGCTCAGGCAATTAAGCCTCTGAGTCACTAATCAGACAGACAAGAGGCTTGAGCCTGGTTGCCCTGTTTGGGTTCTTGCCATGTCTGTATCCACTCTGTGTGTGTGTGTGTGTGTGTGTGTGTGTGTGTGTGTGTGTGTGTGTGTGTGTGTGTGTGTGTGTGTGTGTGTTTGTTCTCCCTGTGATTGGTGGGTTTCCTCCGGGTACTCCGGTTTCCTCCCACAGTCCGAAGACATGCAGATTAGGCTAATAGGTGTTCCCAAATTGCCAGAAGTGTGTGTGTGTGTGCCCTGTGATGGATCCTAAGTCTCCTGGGATAGGCTCCGCCCCCTGCGACCCTGTACACAGGACTAAGGAGTATAGACGATGGTGAGTGAGTGATAGACTCTATCTAAGTGACTGTATGACATGTATAATATTTACGACATGCTGAATAATAACTTCCACGGGTCTGCGAGATCCCAGTGGCCCTGATACAGTTTCTCCATTGACATCTTGTATTTTACGGTTTTGCGTTCTGGAAGACGTTTGTCAACCGGCTGAATGTAGTTCGGTGCTCTGCAGTTGCCAAAGAAATTCTCAGTGACGTCCGTGAATGCTCTCCAGCTGATTTTCTCCAGCCGCGCTAACAGGTCATCGAACCGGTTCTCTGAACCCGTGAAAATGTCTTGGCGTCAACCACACACACACACACAAAGATCTGTCTCAAATAATGAAAAACCTTCATCTTCCTTGTTTATCACTTTCAGGAAATTTTTCATCAGCCCAGTTTTACTCAACGATATCTTTGTTGAGACAACATGTGACACGTGTTTCTCTTCTGGAACCTTTTTTTGCCTTATTCCCAATTATAACAACAGTTCCTAGCATATCTAAATACAAGCGTCAATCAAGTCAAAGCGGGACTTTTGAATGTACGGAATAACAGAAGACAGTCCTGAGAGTCAAAACCCCCTTTATGTCTCTATATAACCTCCTGATACACTAATGCACTTATCCCAGTGTTTCACTAGAGCTTGGACACCGTCAAGGTAGAACATTTTCTCAGTACACCGGAGCCGTGATCGGACTGTCTGTCTGCCTCACATCTAAAATGCCGGCCTCCAAGGAACTCCTTTAATGGCTTTTCCAAACATGTGGAAATGTCTTGGAGCGAGGTCAGGATTGTACAGGGGATTTGGCGATAACTACCAGCCAAGTTCCTGTAACATGCAAGTGATGTTGGCGAATGATTGTGTGTACAGTTCACATACACAGATGGGTCTCTTCTGTTTATTTTCAAGGATCAGGCGTTCCACTCGCTGAATGTTCACGGGATGACTGCAGTGGGCTCTGAGCCGCCTCGCCTGGGATCGTCATTCATCATATAAAACGTTTGCACCGTTCAAATTTGGAGTTTTACTGTGACTAAGTGTCTCATTACCGTACAGTGCTTGAAGTCTTCCGTAAATGTCAGTTGCTTTAACATCCTTCATTCGTCTGGTGTACCAGATGTGATCCAACAAGCGTTCCATTTTTCAGTTCTTGTTTGTTTCTTCACTTGTGTACAGTAAATCAGGTATTGAAGTGTGTGCACAGCCGGTGTTTAATAGGACCGCCTTGAGGATTAACATCGGTGTCCAAACTGTACCAGTTACACAAACGTAAAGTAACCCGCCCTGACTGTGTGCCTGCACAGGCATGAGCTACACAAAGCATAATTCAATGCGTTATCTTGAAATTTCCTTCGGAACCAATAAACATATAATATCATTTTCTCCTTTAATAACTTCATACAGTCTGTGAGTGAGTGTGTTTACAACAACAACAACAAAAAAATACTTATAGTAGCTAAATCAAACTGTCAGAATGTGGTGAATATCCTTAACTAACTACAATTTAATATCACTATTGTTCAGATAGTTGTTGTTATTGTTGTTACAGTAATACTGATTTATTTTTTTTTACCTACTATGATATTATTTTATATGGAATATGTTTATATCATTTAAATATGTTTATAACTTTAGATTGATGTTATTTATAATGTAAATAAAGTTCTGTAATTGCTTTGACAACAATGTTATTCTTTTGTAAACATTCATGCCAATAAAGCCCTTCTGAACTGAAGTGAACTGAAGTGAACTGGGTCTGGACTTAAGCTGTGCCTCAATTGACCAACCCCGCCCCTACAACGAAAATTGTCCTGTGCTTGCCAAGATTTTAAATATTACGTTTATTACATCTTATTTATGGACTGAACAAAAAAAAACTGAGCAAAAAGAAATTTAAGTGAAATTATCTGTCCATGCCACAAGACATTTTCCTTTGACAAGAAATTGTAAATAAATTTAGTTTGGTTTAAAAATACAAAAGCTAGAAAAATTACTTTTGAAACAAGATAATTAATTTCATACTGTATGTCCTGGTCTAAGATTTAAAATCTTTTCAAGTACAGAAAATTTCGCATGATAAGATTTTAAATCTTTTCATTTTGCACAAACGTGCCTCTCTGATGTGTTTTATTTCGGCACTACATCCTCACTGTGTCCTTGACTCAACTCTATATACAGCTCTACAGGAGATCAGCAGCCTGCACGCTTTCTAACTCCATCGTTTTGTGCAGAATTCATGCATATAATCATCGCGCATGTCGCATAATCATCACGCTGACATTCTCCAGACTGCAGTGACGTCACAATAAAGACAAACTCTGAACTTTTTTATCCGGTCCACATGCTGCTCTGGAATGAAGACGATGAACTCATATGGATCTGACTGCCAAAAACAATGTTGCATAATAATGAGGCCATATCTCAGACGGGACATGGAGCAGAACTGGAGATACATGTGTTTAGCGGCTAGTCGTATTAGAGACGTATTTAGCCCAGAGTCTGAATGATGTGTGTTCTCATTTCAATCCAAAACTGACCTTAAACTCACACTAACCAGTGTCCGGTTAGCTCAGCTGGTTAGAGCGTGGTGCTAATAACGCCAAGGTCGCAGGTTCGATCCCCATACGGGCCAATCCAATAGCTAGGGGCAGTGGAGTTACTGACCAGAAGATCAGTGGTTCGATCACCAGCTCCACCAGGTTGCCACTGTTGGCCCCTTGAGCGAGGCCCTTAACCCTATCTGCTCCAGGGGCGCTGTATCATGGCTGACCCTGCGCTCTGAAGAAGGAATTTCACTGTGCTGTAATGTACATGTAACAAATAAAGGCTTAACTTAACACAAGGCACTTGAGATACTTAGAATTTGTCTCCTTTTACATGCTCAGCTTAGGCACAATTTTCAGATTGAATTAGCAAAGAACGATGACTGTGCTATCTCCAGGAACCCTCCAGATGAGCCATGGATCTCTGCAATTTCTTCTTAAACATTGTTTTTGTTCTCCTTGTTTTCATTTCCTCTTAAGAATAGGGATTTTGTAGGAACAAGTTGTTCAAGAAGATCTTGATTCAAATGTCACTTAAGTGCTGTTTGTTAGTTTGAATGTAAGGTAAAGCCTGAAAGTTTCTATTGTGTGTGTGTGAGTGCTCTAAAAATACTTCACCAGAATGATATGAATGCGAGTGTTTTAAGGCGTAGTTAATTTCACTCGAAGGTCTCAAAAGGTGAAAGACAGAAACTAAACTCCATCACTAGACTACGAGGCTGAAAGGTGAATCAGTGCGTCTGATCTCAGATCTCAGATTGCCCGATGTGTGTGTATTTCTAAGAGTTTGCGTGGGTACTTGTATGTTTGTGTTTGGGTGTGGTCGGCTGCGGTTAACGCTTTCCCACCGCATAGGAGCGGGAGCTCTGGGTAAATTACTGCCTCTGTGCTGTGTCAGCTACTGCAAATGGCAAAGCCACGGCTGTGGTAAACACTCGAGCGCTTTAGGCAAGGCTTCATTAAAACAGAACGAAGAATGGAGAAAGGGGGTTATGAGAGAATGGTGAATGGTTTGGTGGTCGCAGAGTTTGAAAAGGGAATCGAGTGAGTGATTTA
>JAQQZT010000006.1:26101899-26112811 GCA_030068275.1 Clarias platycephalus | reverse complement strand
AAAAGTAGAAGTACACAAAAAATCTACTCAATTACAGTAATGCGAGTAAATGTAGTTCATTACTTTCCACCTCTGATTACTACCTATTTATTATTATTATTATTATTATTGGAAATTCTATCTTTTGTTTAATTGTATTTGGATATAGCAATTTTTTTTGTATTGGAATCCTTCTCTTCTATATTCAATCTTTCTATTTTGGGTCACAGACAGTCGTATAAGCATTTCACTGCATATCACACTGTGTATGGTTTTGTACATGACAAATACAATTTAAATTTAAAAATGTAAAATATTACATATTACATACAGAGTTGCAAACTTTTGGACATTTATATCATCATCATCATCATCATCATCAGAGTTACTGTATTATAATTACTTTTAATGTACTTTTTCTAATAATGCAGTGATGTAATGCATTGCATTTTAAATGTTTGTAATTTGATTACAGTTACCAATGTCAATAACATTAGGCTACTAGTGTTACAAATGTAGTGTTTAAAAATTAATTAAAATGCATTTAAAAATCGCTTGCGCGGCACCATCAGTAAACAAGTATGCGCTTTAATCAATCATCAGAGAACTCTTATCTCCATGAGCGAGCGAAACCATTCCGTTGCCAGAAGATGCCCATGTGCGTGCTCAAGGAAGCGGCCCAAGCAAGCCTAAACAGGCTGAACTGGTATAATATTGTATATTATTATTTATAATGTAAAGTGAAATAAGACAATTAAGTCTGAGATAGTGCTGATAAGAGTATTGCACATTCACAGCTATTTTGTCATTTGTACAGATGTTTGCAGTCGGGATAAATAAATATGAAGTAAGTGTCTGTAAAATGTGTAGATGTGTGTGAGCTCCTAACATTCAGTGATGTTGTTTGTTAGTGTTCAGGTCTCGAATGCTCTGGGGGAGAACCTGCTCATGGGTCTGCTTGTGCACGATGTGGTCAAACAGATGGTGTCATGGGTGGGTTTGTTCTCTCAGCTGTTTGCTCTGCTGTGGCTGCGAGAGCCGAATAGCCCTTCCAGGGAGTTTAGTGAGCAGCCGATGAGGTTTTTTTGGGAGGTGTTGATGATCCTCTCTAGGGTTCCACTGTCTGCTGCTGAGCAGCTGGTGTACCATAGAGTGATACAGTACGCCAGCATGCTCTCGATGGAGCGGCGGTAGTAGGACAACAGCAGATCCTCTTTACTTTTCTCAGTAAAAGTTGTTTTTTCCTGAAAAGTAGAGTTTGCTATTGTGCCTTCTTTACCCATGCTGTGGTGTTTGTGGTCCAGGAGAGATCATCAGTGATGTGTGCACCCAAGAAAATGAAAGTTGGGACCCTTTCCACAGTCTCCTTTGACAACTGTTGGACCAGGAGCTGCGCTACACTTACGAAAGTCTAGAATGAGTTCAGTTGTTTTTGTGGTGTTCAGGATGAAACTTATTTCCTGAAGACCATACTTCATCACTGTAGGCTGTTTCATCTCCCTCTGAGATGATTTCCAATCAATTTTAATCTGCAAACTTGATGAAGTTGTTGGTAGGATGGGTTGATGCACAGTCATGCGTGAGAGAAGGCATAAGAAATTGGGCCCAACACACAGTCCTGTGGTGTGCCAGTGCTGATTGTAAGTGTGGCGGAGAGATGGTGGTCTAGTCTAACAGTAGAGTTGCCAGCTCTCATGCATTCAAATTCAAAACAACTGTCTGTGAAAGATGCAAGCACCATCACTGGCCAGGCCACAGTAAATAAGAAACCTGTTCTTAATCTGTCTTGCCTGGTTAAATAAAGGTAAATAATAAAAATAAAAAAATCACTGAGCTCCTGTCTAAGTCTGATGAGTCGGCTATAAACACCTTTCATTTTGTTGTTAAATCACTACATTCTTCTCTCACATACACGTGTATTTCGGACACTTTGTTCTCTCCAGGTAAAGAGAAATAAATATTAACAGAATCTAGTTGAAATTAACACAAACAGCTGTGTGAGGTAACAATCGCACGCAGAAGAAGGGATAATCATTAGAACAGTCATAATACAGATCAACAAACAAATAAAATGAATCAAAATTTATGCAGGAATGCAGAAAAGTTACACACCAGCTGGAGCATTAAAGTGTGTGTGAGGGCAGTGACAGAATATTATCCAAAGTGGAAAATACATGTCCGTATTTACAATGGCGTTAAAATATTTGCACCAAGTTCAGTCATGTAGCACTTGCAATTCTACTTTATATTTATATATTTATCTTTTTATCCTGGCCTTTTCTTTTCCCTTCTTTTGTACCAATAACAAATTCTTCTTTGACTGTACTTTCTCCATTCATTGTTATAGTAATAATAATAATAATAATAATAATAATAATGTTGTTGACTGCACAGTTAAATGCATGTAACCTGTGCCAAAGTTTTGTGCAGATCTCTCTCTGTCCCTGCTAATCCACTTTGGTGGACTTTTCTATCCTACAGTTTATAATATCTTGATTTTCCTCATTTTCGCTTGTATAGCTCACTGCTCTCATACACTCTCTTTGTTCCACGGCCCCTAAATGACTGCAGCATTTCACGTAATATAGCATATGTTTTGCTGTATTCTGTCTTAATTAGGTGTGTTAGCCCATGAATGTTCTTATGAATATAAATAGTGATACTGTACATTGTTTTCTTCATGATTAAGCTCAATGCAGTTATTGAAATTTTCTCTGTCCAGTGTGTAAATATTGTTTTGCATCATAGAGATGCAAGAGAGATATGGATGAAGAACAGTAGGGGTCCCAATGAGAGCGCTTATGTACAGAGGGCTGTGCTACGCCCCCTGCTGGCCTACATGGAGCTGCTGGAGGTTTGACTGATGGTAAAGGTGCATGGGTGAAGGGTTTGGGTGAACATTTCAAATGTCAATCGTATTAACTGGAATAAACACAGAATCTCACTCCAAGCTTTTCTGAAAAGTTGGCAGCTCTGCTAAAACTTTTACAATAAAAACATTAAATTGTTACACTAAAGAACAAAACTATAATAACTATATTAACATTAATATTTTAATACTACTACTACTACTACTACTACTACTACTACTAATAATAATAATAATAATAAGAAGAAGAAGAAGAATAAAATTTAAAATATTTGCTACATTTCCCCCCCACGTATTTCTCACGCTTATGTATGCGCGCTTCTCAACAACGAACACCAAGTCCCACAATGCACCGCGCGCTGAGTTATGACATCTTCCGGTTAGAACTTTCCGGAAATTTCCAGCGCGTTGCATCAACTGTACTGTTGCGTCTCGTTCTGCAGTGAAGGTGAAAGTAAAACAAACGCGTTATTTACTGGTGAGAGAAAATCTTGGTAATTTTTAAGTGGTTGTTAAATTTTTTTGTCATGATCTTAACATTAATGTAACAAGTCACCATGTGTTTTTAGTGACTTGTTTGTCGGTTTGGAGCTTTAAGCAAGATAAGCTATGCTAGCATTAGCATTACTAGCTAAAAAAAACTGTTAATACGCAAATATATAAATAATAAACATTTATTATTATTATTATTTACGTACAACTTGTAGCTTTTTTAAAGTTATATAAATTAATTAGACAACACTAAAGCGTTGTTATATAATTCTCTGATGTGATTCAGCACATAATGAACTTGACGTCATAATTTCAAAACGTTACCTCACAGAAATACAGTACTTGAATTGAATCTCGTTAACTGCACAGGATTTACGTCCTGTTTGTTACCACAGCAACCTTAAGACTGCTCTGTATATAACTTTAGATCAGATTCCAGTGTAACATGCTGATAAACACAGGATGTCTTTGAGAAATGTATCTGCTTTTGTGATGTAACAAAAGGGTGATGTCATGATCAGGTGAGCGTGTCCGATCTGAATACTGAAAAGCACAGACTCAGACTGAGCCGCTGTTTAATAACTCCACACCGTGTTTGTTCTGCAGGTTGTGTTTAGAGTGTGTGTGAGTGTGTAAGAACGATGTTGGTGGCGAGGTTGCCGTGCCTGCGGGGTCTCCCTGTGACTGCCATGAGGTCCACTCTGACCCTGAAGACCCCGGCTCTTAAACTTGCTACACCTCTGATCAGACCTCAGCAGGTAAACATCACCCTCAGAGTCTGACACACTCACTCACACACACAGACACACACACGCCAAATGATGTCAAAATGCCTCACAAGATACTACTACTACTACTACTACTGATAGCTGAACCTATTCTTGAAGACCTTTTTGGGGACCACCAAGAGTGTGTGTGTGTGTGTGTGTGTGGGTATGTAATGTTAAGTGATATTAGAAATTAGCATATAGAAGTTATTTCTGATTGAGGAACACTCCATACACGAACACTATATAAACCTATATACCATTAAAACCACACAGATGGTGTAATATCAGGAAGAGCCACTAGATGGAGACAAATTGTGTGTGTGAATTTTGTTAAAGTCACTTTCCTACTTTCCTCCAAGGGAAGCATGTGACGTCACTGTTTACGACACCAAGAGCCACAAACAGGCCTTTACATTATAGTGTGTGTTGTAGTTTTAAGCGGTGGAAAAGCGAACAATGCCAGTTGTGTAAAAATCTTTGTGGACACAGACAAAACTAGCATGAAGTTATCCTAATCAAGCCCTTATAATGGAGCTAGGACGGGCATAAGCTGATAAAAATGACTTTGAAATGAACCCCACACTGGAGAGAGGATCAGAGCGTTTTGCTTTTGGAGGGCAGAGTAAAATGTAAATAATAAAAGAAAAAATCTATTATTATCTTTTAGGGATAAAAAGTGAGCGGAGGCAATTTGTGAAAGCACCACTGCCGGTTTGCCCGCGTACCCTAAGGAGTGTGAAACACGATGAATGATGTGTTAACGAAATGCTGCTTATGACAGAGAATCTCGATGAGCTTTTTTGTTTTATGAGCTTTGTGTGACTCAGTGTTACTAAAACATCTCTGCCTGAACCCCATTTCCTCGCTACCCCTAACCAGTTAGGAAACCTCCGGAGCGCGCCTACATTTTGGTGAATTTCTCATTTCTTAGGGCAACAACTGCTGGCATCACACATTAGTGCTTCATATGAACATGTGAACATCTTCTCACATCTGCCCTGTGGACCTTTTTAGCTCTTTCACAGTTCCTTTACTCATTGTTCTGTGTTCTATTAAGAAAAACTACAGAAGACTATGTTCATGTGCTTAATGGTAGTGTTTGTTCAGATGTGTTCTTTAACTCACCAGGAGCAGGTGTAGGTCATGGGTCAGTGTAATCACACACACGTCGATTCCTTTCTGATAGGAACTGTTTACAGCAGAGTTTATGTAAGGGGTGAATACTTATGCACTTGTGGATGCTCCACCTTCTGTGACAGTAGACAGATGGATAGATAGAGACAGACCTCGTTGATCTCAAAGAAAATTACATATCTCAAGATTACAGTGAAAATACGATGTTGCTGTTCATCCGAGTAATTGAAACTTTGACTAACACTACTCTCTGTGTGTGTGTGTGTGTGTGTGTGTGTGTGTGGTAGGGTTACTCCACCCGGGCCAGGTTTGGACTGCGGCGCAGTAAGACGGCCAAAGATCAGCTCCAGGAGGCGGCGTTCGAACCCGCTAAAGACACCGCCTTCAAAAGTGATGAATCTCTCTCTCTCTCTCCCTCCCCAGTGTTACTTTTTGTCAGGACTGGTTTAACAATGTTGTCAAAATAAAAAAAAATAAAAATAAAAAAAACAGTAAGAACAGTTAAAGGAGCAGAAAAACAGTAGCAAATAAAATAAACATTCATTACGTTATGGAGGAGGAATAGTGAAACAGAAGTAATGTAGTGATATAAAATATTCTAGTAGGTAGAGCTCAGATTAGATTAGATTAGATTAGAGGTGATGAGTGTTTGTTGTCTGATGAAGAGTGAATATGGATGAGCTTTTAGTTACGCTCTCTCTCTCTCTCTCTCTCTCTCTCTGTAGTTGATCAGACAGGGAGAATGGTCCTGGCGGGCGGAGCTGCACTCGGACTCGGAGCTCTGTGTTATTATGGTCTCGGCATGTCCAATGAGATCGGCGCTTTGGAGAAATCAGTGTGAGTCTCAGGCTCCGTGTGAAAGAGAGACAGAAAGAGATCTAATGTAGCAACTTGCAACTCCATGTCTCTTACATTTCTTTCCTCTCTTTTTCTCTCTCTGTCTCTCTCTCTCTCTGTCTCTGTCTGTCTCTCTCTGTCTGTCTCTCTCAGTATCTGGCCGCAGTATGTGAAGGACCGGATCCACTCCACCTACATGTACTTTGCGGGCAGTGTGGGCGTGACCGCTCTCTCGGCCGTGGCCGTCAGCAGGACTCCGGCTCTACTGGGCCTCATGATGAGAGGATCCTGGATGGTATGCAAAACTATTCACATCCTCCTGTTTGTTACAGTATTGTCTTTAACACACACATTATGAAATACACGCGTGTCTGTGTGTGTGTCTGTGTGTGGTCTTCAGGCTATGGGAGCGACCTTAGTGGCGGTGATCGGTGCCGGGATGCTGGTCAGGTCCATCTCCTACGAGCACAGTCCCATTCCTAAACACCTGTCCTGGATGCTGCATGCAGGTAATAACACTAACGACAATTCATTTACTTTAAGTCTTATCCAGAGCCACTTATTTTATTATACATTAAGGGTCTTGCTCAGAGACCAGACACTGGCAGCTTGGGGGTGCTGAGGTTTGAACCTGTGACCTTCTCATCAGTAGTCCATCTTAACCCCTGAGCTACCCCTGCCCTTTATAACTTAGTCACAGAATTGTTCTGGGTTAAAATGGGGTGTCAGAGGTCACTCGAGGTCCCACTTCCTGTTTTAATGTGGAGTTACAGGAGGGAAAAAAGAAATCTGTGTTTACTGTGAATTTATGTCCAATTGTGTAGTACATACTTACACCACTGGGGGGCAGTGTAAACAATTAATAAAATAAAATATAAGTAAAAATCAAAGGAGTAAAGAATAAAAAGTAAAAAAATATGTTTACTGTTAAGGCAGGTGATGGTTAATCCTTGTTATATGAAGCAATTACAATAATTGTTTATATTACTATGGATTTAATGAGAAAATATATGCTTTAATAAATATCTGTTTTCAAATTTTTTTTTTTATAATTTTTTTTTCCAGTTTTTTTATTATATTTATTTGTAGACAGAAATTTTAATTCATGTAATGTATCTACTTTCTTTTCTTTTTTGTAATTTATAAATCTCAGAAATCTTTACCTGTAAAACTTGAACATGTTTTTTCTTTTTATAATTAACAGAATTTGTCTTGAGATTTTCAGCTAGATTCTTAATATTGCAATGGTTTAGTTTTATTGTATTTTTAATAGTAATTATAATGGACTCTATATAATAAAATACATTAAAATATGAAACCTTAATACAGTGTGAAATAAAAGTGTTTACTTATAAAGTGGAAATAAAATGAAATTATCAGTACAGTAATGAATTGCTGTGTGTGTGTGTAGGTGTAATGGGCGCGGTCATAGCTCCCCTCACCCTGCTGGGCGGCCCCCTGATGATGCGAGCGGCGTGGTACACAGCGGGCATCGTGGGCGGTCTCTCCACCGTGGCCATGTGCGCTCCCAGTGAGAAGTTCCTGAACATGGGTGGCCCGCTCGCTGTCGGCTTTGGAGTGGTCTTCGCCTCATCACTGGGTCTGTGCTCCTCACGCCTTAACAACACACACACACACACACACACATTATTCCAGAGATTATTGTAAGTGTATCAGTGTAATGGATTACCTTCTGAATATTTCCCATGATGCCGTTGCTGCAGGCACTATGTTCTTGCCCCCCACCTCGGCATTCGGGGCAGGTCTGTACTCGGTGGCAGTTTATGGAGGTCTGATCCTCTTCAGCATGTTCCTGCTGTACGACACACAGAAGGTGATCAAACGGGCCGAGACGCACCCGCTGTACGCCGCGCAGAAATACGACCCCATCAACGCGTAAGTGCCCTCACAACCTCCGCACCCTCATACTCGCCTCATGTCCCTGTTAGTTTTTATCATATTTGGTCTTATCTTGTTTTTGTTTAGTCAAGTCTTAGTCGAGGTGGTGTGGTATTTTTCCCAGTGATTGTGTTCCCCCACTGTTCCCCCTCCGATATTACGACATATTAGCTTTTTCTCTCGGGTTCAATATAAAGAAAATGGACCCAAATATCATCTCATCTCTTTTTGATCCGAGTAAAACTGCTGTGATGACAGCACATACGCCGCGCGCCGAGACCTGAGAAATAGTGCTGCTCGTGCAGTAATAAATAAACAGAGTATCGCAGCGGATTGTGACAGAAACAATATGATTATAGGAGTTTTATTCGTTTTTATTTATTAGTAATATTCATGCTGATTTCGTCACTGTTTATTAATATCTTGTCATCGTCTCGTCTTAGTCACTGGAAAAAGAGTTGTTAACGAATATTTTTCCCCATTGTCTTTGTTGACGAGATTAACACTACCTCACACTTATCATCATTTGCATTAATATTATCTGGTCAGACGCTCAACCCCAGTTAAGACACTCTTGCTGCAGAGAGGAGCGACAGTGTGTGTGATGATTTAAAAAAACAACAGTTAAACCCTGAATGGCACCTAAACAAAGAATACGAGACATCCTCTAAGCCATGCGATGCTGATACGTGTTTTGTGTGTTCACAGCTGTATGGGCATCTACATGGACACACTCCAAATCTTCATAAGGCTGGTTATGATTCTGGCCAACGGTGGTGGAGGAAAGAGGAAGTAAATCACCTTCATCATCATCATCATAATGCTCTTCCTGAACAGATGAGGAAGTGAGATCGGACTGTGAACTGTGTCTAAGTAAAAGGAGGAGAAATCGGACGCATTTCTGCTTTTTGGTGTTCATTAGGAGTCTGATCTACACTCTATCACAAGCGCAGAGGTCAACAAGTGTTAGCAAATCTAATTATAAATATTATTTTCTGTTATTTATTTAAAGTCTAATCATATCTGATTATCTGCGATTAGTGTCTGTGCTCAGAGTGTGTACAGTGAGTTACAGAGTTCAAGGTTTTTTTCTGCTTTCAAGGTTTTTTCTTTCTTTCTAGTAAATATGCTTCTGCATGTTTCTCATCAACATTTTACAAATCTTCAAAGTGGAAAGAGAAAATGACAGATTTAGACCGTGTTCCAATATGGATTCACAAGTTTATTTTGTTATGCAATAAATAAAAGATTAAAATAATAAATATAAGCATTTATCTGTTGATTTTCCTCTAAACCTTTATTTGCATTCTGTGAAAAGCCAGAGAACAGAGAACCCCCTCAGTTTAGTGCATCAGCAGTAAACACGGCAACATTCTTTACCTTTAAATGAGTTACACTGTGTATACACACACACAAGCTTTAGATCAATCAACATCCAGAAGTTCACCTGTTACATCTGTAACACTGCTGCTACAGCTCACTGTTCTCAAGAGAATATACACTTATCCCTAACCGTTCATAATTATTTAATAATAATAATGTAGCTGTGTTCATGTTTAGTTCCACCGCAAATAAAGATAATGTGTAACATCAGGTTGAAGTGGGTAAATTGCCAATAAATGTTTAAAGATATGGGATAATACTTTAAAAGATGTGTGCGGGGTGTGTGTGTGTGTGACCAGGAAAAGTGTTATCAGGATGAAGCTCCTCCTCGTTCTCTCAGTGTTGGCCTTCAGGGAGAGAAAGCTCTGTCAGATTAAAGTCCTTCAAATGTCTGAGGTCATCACAGTGTTGATGTGACAGGGTCAGGAGAATGTTCTGTGTAATGTGAACATCAAGGTCCTGGAACCTGTCCACGCTCTCCCCTGGGGTCCTGTTGATCTGTAATTTATTTATTTACTACAGTTATCTGGAAGCAGGTAGTAAGACTGTAATAACACTATAATAAAACTGTAATAACATTGTAATAAGTACAAACCCATCACAGGATGGTTCCTGGGTTAATGGTCAGAGGTCATCAGAGGTCATTCGTGGTCACATTTGGACTAATTTGGAGTAAAAGAGCAAAGAAAAACTTGTTTACTGTGAGCAGATATCGAGTACATGATTACACCACTAGGGGGCAGCAGTGCTGCAGTTAAAAGACATTGTTTCTAGACAAACGATAGATGATGAGCTGGTGGAGAATGTTTTCTATGAAGCCATCTTTTTGGCTCTTAAGGAAAAATTACACCTCGTTAGCCACCTCATCATCTTTGAAACACCTGCCATGGAGTGATTTCGTCAAGTGATGTAAGAGGAGGAAGTCACAGGGTGTGAGGTCCAGGCAGTGGGGGGAGCGGCGGGGGGTTCACCATTTCGGTCTGGCGCGTTGTGGTGAAGAAGGTGAACCTCCTTCATACTAATTCCATGATGCTTCTCCTTGGATTTGACCCTCTAACACCATCGTGTAGAATCGTACCACTGGGATTTTAAACAAGAAGAAATGTTCATGCATGTACTTATTTCCAGGGACATAATTTGGCCAAATATTTTCTGTTTTTCATATGATAATACAAATTGTATGACCGCCCCTTGTGTTTGTATTTATACAAAATATGTCCCTGTATTTATCTCAGTTGGAACGATCTTAATGTTATATAAAAGTTACATTTTCAGCTTACAGGTGAATGAAGACTCCGCCCACCAGTGGCGGCTGCTAGCTTTTGAAACAGGGGAAGCTCATATTAGCCTTCATCATAAAATTCATTATGTTATTTGTGCGTAAATTCTGGCTAGTTTCCCCTTCCATGAGATACTTTAATTATATGAACGAACTAACTTTACAATGCTGAAACAAGGAGCAAAGTCAAGAACTTTAAACAGCTCCTCCAATCATCATGCAGCAGCCCAGCGTCCTGTCCCGCCCACTGCTCCATTCACTCCCAGAGAA
>JAQQZT010000006.1:26073767-26095237 GCA_030068275.1 Clarias platycephalus | reverse complement strand
AGAAATTTGTATGTAGTTTAAAAATAAAGGAAAACTACTATAAAATTTTAAAGTTATTTTCCGTAAAATTAGGACTTTTTTTTTTACAGTGTAACTTGTTAGTGAAGGCTCTCCACACTTGTTATGAGAACAGTGAGACATTGTGCTGAAATACGCTCACAGTTGACTGAGGTAAAAATCTGAATTATTTTACTTTCTAAAATCATTTCAAGGCCAAATGTTTGATTAAAAATGATTTATTTGGAATAAAACAAAGGAAGATTCTGTGTGCTGGTGATGTAGTATATTACTGAGTGACAGGTCGGTGTGACAACAGCTCGTCCCTAAGTGTTTAATTAAGATCCATTAAATCCATTTCACATTGTTACAATTTACCAGCGCTGCTCTAGAGAATTAATCAACACCGTCTGACCAATCAGAATCCAGGGTTCATCAGCACTGTGGTATTAATGTTAAATAATTGAGTGGATCGGGATTTAGCTAAGTGTTGGTGAATAGTCCATCTCTGATGAAACCCATAGCTTATAGATAGTTTAGAAAAATAAACCATCAGGTGTTCCCAGGTGTTCCCAGTGATGCTACAAGGTTTCAATCCAATTCAATTTCAGTTTTATATTTATAGTGCTTTTAACAGTGGTCATTGTCTCAAAGCAGCTTCACAAGATGAAAAGAAAACAAGCTGAGTGTGACGGTGCTGAGGGAAAAACTCCCTGAGATGGTAATAGGAAGAAACCTTGAGAGGAACCAGACTGAACAGGGAACCCATCCTCATCTGGGTGATAACGGATAGCAGGGATTATATAACGACATCATGTGTGTTAGGCTGCTGGACGTTCAGTATAACAGAAGTTGTCCTAGTTATCATGGAGTCCAGTTCAGCACAGGGACGAGTCACTGGAAGCTCCAGCTGGAGCTGGTCCTTCTCTGGATGCTTCAAGATCTTCGCAGGGTCGGCCTCTGCCTACTGGAGCTGGAACAATCTCCAGTTGCCTCGGGATGGGTAGAGAAATAACGAACAGGTGGAAAAGAAAAGAATTAGTGTAGATGCCGTTCAGGATTTTACCAGCACTAGATAGGAGTGTGTATTTAGATGTACTTGAGTCTACTTTTAAACTGATCACTATGATGAATGTGAATCAGATTGTGGGACCTGCGTGCGGAAGTCTGGTTCAGATTAAGAGCTTGAGTAAAGGAGTACAGTAAATCATTTTTCAGTTCTGGTTTGTTTCTCTCTGTTCTCAGGATTCCATACTGATCATAGTAATAGTGATAAAGTCTTCATTTTTTCAGGACTGTCGGACTTTGCACCGTACTTCCACGACAATGGGAACATGGCGCTGTTCAGCCTCTCTGAGGACACACCAGTCGGTAAGAGACGTGTGTTTCACCCACTCGGTATCACAGTACAGTATACTGTACAGTAACTCTCCCTAAGATTAGCCAGATGCTAATGTATTATTGTCGTCTCAGTAATGTATGTGGACTATGACGAGGCTAATCCATCGCTAATCCTTTTAAAGACACTTTATCTTCAGGACCCGCCATCGTACACAGTGTTCCATCAGCTGTGTGGAGGTTTCGTAAAGAATTGTGCTAGAACCTAAGAAAAAAGGTCAAAGTGGAAATCTTACTTTAAAAATGTTTTAAAAATGTATAATAACAGTTTTTTAGTTCAATAAAAAATAAAAATTAGTTTTGTTTTAGTTGTATTTTAGCTTTGATGTAATTGATAAACCACAACTGTGATTTTATTCTCTAAACTTGAATAATTTTTTTATCAATAGGAAACAAAACTTTAAAAATGGTTCCCCGAATTATTACAAATTTTGGTAAAGTTTGCTTTCCAACATCTTCAGTTGATTTGTAACATCTTTCCTTAAGAGCTCATTTAAAGTCACAATTAACTTTTAATGTAATTAATAATTTTCCCTGACAGTCACTGGGTATAACAGATCTGTTAGGGTATATAATATTCTCCCGAAGCAGCCCGGTACGTTTCTCAGCTCGATTCAGCCCTGAGTTTATTGGAATCACATTCGGTGTGACAAAATCAAATGTTTTTCCCACTGAGTGCTAATCACTGCAGTTCAGCTCACAAGAACAGGAGGACGCAGTGTGTGTTCAGTCTCAGTAGCTCTCAGCCTCCAACCGACACACTGATGAAGTGCAGACAGAAAGCGAGGTGTTGATTAGATTATTCACCGCAAACACCAACACGTCAGCATATGTGTGTGTGTGTGTGTGTGTGTGTACTGAGTGCACGAATGTGTTTTCTCTTTTCTCTCTCCCTCTCTCTCTCTCTCTCTCTCTTTCTCTCTGTCTCTCTGTATTTTAGGTTCGCAGGTGTTCACTCTGAATGGGACAGACCCAGAGGGGGACGAGGTCAGGTACGATATCAGCTCTGAGAACGGCTCTAAAGAGTACTTCCGGGTTCAGGCCAAATCAGGACAGGTCACTCTGATCCAGGAACTGAACCGAGAGGTGACAAAAACAAAAACAAAACTAATACACTGTTCTCCAACATGATACATCACTCGGACATGCACTACATTCTATATTTTTTGGGGTGGTAATTCCCCCCCCCCCCATTTTCTTTATCATTTTAAAGTATCCAATTCTCACCCATCATTACTCACACAACAACCACCGATCAAAGACTATCACGTGTTTGCTCCGAGTCACGTGATGCCACTAACCTCATCTTTTTGAACTGCTTACTCACACACCGTTGGGGACGACGCACTAAGTACCTCCCATCCCACTCCATCAGAGAGAGCTTGGCCAATCCGCTCTCTCTAGGCCTCCGTCTGCCGGAGGCTACAGTGTCACACGGGAACCCGAACTCGTGATCTCTGGATGGCAGGACGAAGACTTTACCGCTCTGCCACTTGGGGCCATATTCTTTAATATTTAAAAAACTCCATCATGTACTAGGATTTAAACATCTACTTCACTCCTAATGTGTGTGTTTATGATGCTTTTGTGTTTCAAATTTAGGCTGAAGATGAAATAGTGGTTTTAGTCAGCATCACTGATGGCAGGAATAAGGTAACACTGTTCTACAGATGAGGCATTTCTGTACATTATTATTATTCTTATATCATTATATACTGTATAAATAATTGTAGCATTGAATCTAAACATTTACGAAACGGCTACTATTGCTAAGGGCTGGTGTAGACATTGACTTGCTAACTGCAGGGTGGGTTTTTATGTCCTCAGGTGGTGGAGAAAGTGCGTGTGTTTGTCACAGACGCTAACGATGAAAAGCCTGAGTTTCTCGGCCTGCCCTACATCGTTAACGTCCCTGAGGTCAGACACGCTATATTCTATAACTTGACGCTGGTAAAGTGTTTACATGTAGGACGTCAGGTGTGTGAGTTATTAATGCATTAATCTCCAGTTATGTTAAATACGTGCTGTTGTGGTGTGTGTTGTGTTGAAGGATACAGAGGCAGGACGCAGCATTTTTAAAGTTCGAGCTGTGGATAAAGACCTCGGTTCTGGAGGAAGTGTCATGTATTTCCTGCAGGTGAAATTAGAAACCACATTAAACCTCAAAAATATTTCAAAATGTAATTACATCGCAGCCTAATTTTAATGCATTTTACATGACACGATAAAGAAAAAAACTTTTCTATATGTCCAATCAGGTTTCTTTCTTATGATTTTTTTTGTAATAAATTGATTAATAAATTAAGTAAAATTAAGTGATTTATTTTTATTATTATTATTATTATTATTATTATTATTATTAATAGCAGGTTCATATTAATGCACTCCTTCTAATATTTTAGTGTTTCTATAGTAACAGCTGATTTCCAGGGTCGTGGAACAGATAAAAAAAAAAAAACAACAACATGTAATTGTTGATATGGTGAGGATTTCTGTAAAATTAGTCATGTTTTTGTAACTGTAATGTTTCCAACATCTTTAGGACTGTCAATTTCAATGCTTTGTTTTTTTTTGCCGTTTCTCAAAAACAAATGCTAGGAAAATTAACTTTAAAAGAGAGTTTAAACAAATAAATTAATCGATTAATAATTTAATTATAAAGCACTTATTAACAACTTTAAGTTGACCAAAGTGTTTTTACACAACTAAGAAAGAAGACAAACAATAAGAAAAAAAGAAAAATATGAAATCAATACAAGGTGTTAAAATAAAAATAGATTAAGAAATCGAGAAAATTAAGAAATGGATAGACATTGGAGCAGAAAGCATTAAACAAAATCTTAAGAATATCACTTAACAACATTAAAAATATAGATCAATATAGGATAAAAACAGAACATTAAGGGAAAAAAACTGACTTTTAAGAGAATGTTATTATAAATAAAATAAACACATTATCTAACTACTATAAACTAAAAGCTAGTGTAAATAAGTGTGGGTTATTCCAGTGTATTATTATTTTTTTTTCTTCGAATTCCCTAGTTTGTAGTCGCTGTTTCCAGTTGCTGTATCTTAAGCGAGGACAAAAAAGGTTTTATGTTAAATGTAACAGTAAGTAATTAATAAAGTTTGATTACATTCTATAATAAACCAAAAATTGTTGGAAAGCCGCTGTGGTATAGGAGGAATAAAACACATCAGGTGCGCTGCTAGGAAAAAATAATTAGCTTCATAATCCAACAGCATGGTAACAGTAACTCTGCGCGTATCCCTTATCGCTTATCGTTTCTAAAATACAAAATATGCACTGAATCACTCGCATTAAATCCATAAAGACCTCGACGGAAGACCGTTGTTAATTCATTGATTTGTTAATTAAAGTGTCATTAACTTACTGGATCATTATTAATACATTTGTTATGAGTTTATTGGTCTTGATGAATTGATTAATTGAATTGATTATTCACTAATTGGTATATTAAATGGTAATTGTTCATTATAATTTCTTTAGTTTGTGCTTCAGTCACTCTGTTACTAGGGATGAGTTTAAAGGTTGTGTTCATCATTACTAGTAATATATTTTTATAAACTGATGAAAGTTTCATGATTATTAATAAATGAAAAATTTTTCAGGATTATTTGATAACTCATTACTGCTAATGATGATGATGATGACGATGACGATTTTGCTTCTGGTTTGTTAGTAATACTATTATTATTAAATAATCTTTTAAAAGTGTAAACATATTTCTTTTCAGACGTCTCCAAAAACCAAGTTCACCATCGATGGGCACAGTGGCGTGCTGCGTGTCAAAGCGGGCGAGTCTCTCGACTACGAGACCTCCAGCACACACTTCGTCACTGTAGTTGCCAAGGTGATGTTCTTTTAAATCAAAACACACACCATAATACACAAAAGTTTCATTACACATTAACTGATAAAAGTACGATGTGTCAGTTTTTTTTACTGCTACTCTACGGGACTAATACAACTGTAATGGACTGATTGATTTGCTGTTGCTGTTATGTAAGAGGAATAAAACTCTCAGGAACGTGCTGTTATAGGAAAATAATCAATTTCTTTGAACTGGAGTTTGGTTGTTGTGATGCGTTCAGGACGGCGGAGGGAAGTATGATGGGAAACACCAGGTGATGACATCATCAGCCACCATAACCATCAATGTCCTCGATGCCCAGGACTCGCCTCCTGCTTTTGTGGGAACGCCATATTTCGGATATGTTTATGAAGTATTGGAGCCTGTACGTTTTATTATTATTATTATTATTATTATTATTATTACTATTATTATTATTATTATTATTATTACTATTATTATTACTATTATTATTATCAACAGCAGCACAGGAAACTGATTTATAATGGCACTGCTCTGTATGTTCTATTTTTGAACTCTATCATTCTATCAATAATCCAATTTACAAAACCTATGGTGAAATTGATTTAATGGAATATTATGCCACACTTTGTATTTTAGTTTTACAAATAAAATACTTAAAGTTTTATCTCATCCTGTTATGTGCTTTTGTAAATTCATGTTATAGTTATTTTATAATTCTTGTAAAATATGACCCAGGTTATTTACTATTGGCGTCCCTGTGGTGTAGTGGTGTGGCCTCGCACCTCCAGGGTCAAGGGTCCCTGTGGTGCTCTGGGTACTCTGATTTTCTCCAAATTTGGACTGCCGACATTGTATTAATGGGTGTGTTTATGCAATAAGTTTGCCCTCCAGCCAAGCAGTCCCTGCTTTGTGCTCTGAGTCCCCTGGAATAAGTTCCAGATCCCCGCGACCAAAAACACAGGATGCACAGAATAGAAAATGGATAGATGGATTGTTATTCTAAGATTCCTCCTATCTACAGTTTTTTGTTTAACTATATACAAATTTTTTATATTAATTGTGTTAGTGATGTGTATATGTTCTAGAATCTATGACTACAGGATGGCGTCAAAGTTGTCTCAAATCTATAATAATAATACAATTCAGCAGAATAATAAAGTGTTATATACAGTATGACTGTAAACAGAACAGATTTCCCAAACTGATTTATGTTTATCCTTTATGTTTTCAGGGCTCAGAAATATTCACAGTGTCGGCCAAAGACGGGGATCAGACCAACCCTAACCCTATTCATTACTCTATCCTTAATGGTAAGCAGAGTATAATATCATAATATGTGCATTATTCGTTCCAATTGCAGTATAAGTATATTCGACCCCCATTTTTATTTGTGCATTCACTCAAAAAAAAAAAAAACTAATAAAGTTGTAAAAACAGTATTAAATTATTACAGGGATTTTATGTTTGTTAGTTTTCGTAATTTTAAATTCTAGCTTACACAATTATTGTAAATTCTTTAAAAAAATTTTTTTTTTTACTTATTTTGATCTATTTTGATCTGCATCATATATATATAGTTTTAAATTCCTTCTCTCCAACTCAAACTGTTGATATTTTCACCATAACCTGAACAGGAAGTGACGGAACCTTCAGCATCAACAGCTCGAGCGGTTCCATCGTTCTGATGTCATATCCTGTCCAGCTAAAAAACGAGTTATACGAGCTGAAAGTTAAGGTACACAGATGCACATAGTTGTTCTGGACATGTTACAGCACAAACACAGACTTTTATGCAATAAGAAAACTGTTAATTTTTTTTTTTAAACAAGGCCTCGGAGGTGGGGCCAGAGAACAAGCTCGGGGACTCGAGTGTGACGCTGGTGACGATCCGCGTGGTGGATCTGAACAACCATCCGCCCACGTTTTATGGAGAGAACGGCAAACAGGACAGATTTGAGCTGACCATGAGTGAGCATCCTCCTGAGGGAGAAATCCTGAGAGGCCTGAAAATCACCGTTAATGATTCAGACCAGGTAAAGTACAGACGCTTTAATATTACATCATCAGTGTCAGGTGATTTTACACATGAATGGAAAAACATAGTTTTTCTGCTTTTGTTTTTAGTGTTAAATAACAACCTAATTAAATATAAATTAAACCTTCTGAGACAAATTAACAACTTTTTAAAAAACATCTTTGTAATGCATTAAACTTTTACTTTTCTCAAAGAAGATAAACTTTTAACAAATTTATTGGCTAAATCTTAAACCAAATATTTTTTTTTGTGAAGCATGAAAAATTTTCCTAAAGTAAATATTTGACACAAAAAAAATTATTTATGCTGAAATTTCATCACTGTTTCACAAAAGGCGTACTCAGTCACATGACTAGAGCAAATTATAATATTTGAGTCAGAAACACAGCTGACATGCAGAGCTGAAAATAGAGAGACAAACAAGCGTGAAGAAATTCTGCAAATAAAGAAGGGAGTGGAGTGGCACTGAACGCTTTTTTTTTACTTATTTTGTCTCTCCGATTTTATGCCCATAACCAAATCTTCCAGGTTCACAAAATTCCATAAAAAAAGTTGAATACATTTGTAAAATATGTAAATATAAATTTATTTTAATATACTACTAAATGCAGAAAGTGATGAGAGACTTTAAGCTTTTTCAGTCATGAAGCCAATTTTGGAAATCATAAAATTTTTGTATAAAATTAATAATAATGTGTCTTCACCCAAAGGCTCAAGCCATTTAGTGATAACAAGAGCGATTTCTGCTCAGAGCTCAAACCATTTTAGCTTCCTCCGAGGTGTTCCTCAAGACTCAGTACTTGGCCAGCTTTTATTCATCATCTTCTCTGCATTATGTACCTTTATATAAATATGCAGTATAACGCAGATAATATTGTGTGCTTTTGGAGCTGTATGTTCTCTGTAATTTTCTATAGAACACGGGTTTCTGTTTGGCTCTTCAGAAGGTGTAAAATATTAAAATGTCACTATCGCAACATGGCAGTGCTGAAGACGGTGATAAAATTCACAGCTGCAGGTGAAACATGGAGACGAATGCAGAGTTGTGTGTTTAATATCATCTCCAGGTTTTATACTCTGGCAGAGTGAGTGTCTCCTGTTTAAACTGTAGGTTAAAAAGAAAATAGAGTGGTGCAGATTTCAAACAGGAATGCTTAACACAGTTTCATGGTATAATGAACAGAAATCACATTTACTCCAAATTCAACTTAGCAGAAGGTTTTGGTTGTAAGACGTCATGTCGAGACATTGTTTGGTTACGGTATCACAAGCTTTTCAGTCCAGCCTGATCACATCACAGACTTTTTAAAATCATAAATTATAGACTTTTTATCCTGTAGCAGCATTAGAAAGTTTTTATGCAGTAAGATACTCACTTTACACCGACATAAGAAACTAATTAAAACATCATTATTTTTACTCAGTCATCCTCATAAAATTTTTTGTTTGTTTTATGATTTTGTAACAACAACCGAATAGCAAGAATAATGTAATTCTCGCCCAATGTCCCTTTGCGCTACAAAGTGGGAAAGATGTCTTTTGTTAGCACTAAGCTAGTCAGGTAACTGTAAGGAGTGAGGTATATTATCTCAGAAGAGTGAGCTTTAGAGTCAGGAAACATGTCTGTATGTTGATTGATCTAAAGCTAATTTCATATGTATACATGTGTAGAGTGTACTTTTATATGGATAAAAAGTGATGCTTTTAACCTATTTAAAGGTAAAAAAGGATAAAATAATAAAAATAAATATACTGTAGATATATAAATAATAGATAAAAAAGCTACATTAAACATAGAATTAAAAGCTAATTATGAAAATATGAAAACATGAGCATATTAGAATATAAAAAAAACTGTATATATATAGTAAACAGGCCACGTAGTGCGCAGAAGAGTCAGAAGAAAGTCCGAAGTGTGTGTGCAAAGCTGCAATGGGTGTGCAAATTGTGCAAATTATTATTCAAGTGATTGTTCAATGATTGTTATTGTGCAGACAATGAAGATGTGCAGTTATAGGAAAATAATCCAGTTCATATTGTCACGTGTTTTTTAGATAATACATAATATCATGACAACAATGTGTTCTTGCCAAAAGTATGAAATGGCTTGACACACACACACACACACACATGAAGCAGAACACATGATTATAGGATACGCATTTTCATGATTATAACATGTTTAGGATTTTCTCTCTTTTTTTTTATTCCCCCAGAGGAACTGTTTATTTAAAAATGTGTGTTTTCTGCCCCCCAGGGAGCGAACGCTAAGTTCAGACTCAGACTGGTCGGACCCGGGCGTGTCCTCCGTGTCGTCCCTCAAACTGTCCTCAACGAAGCCCAAGTCACCATCATCGTAGAGAACTCGAGTGCCATCGACTATGAGAAACACTCGCTTTTAACCTTTAAGGTACAAAAAAAAAGGTTACTACAGTACAGAATCCTTAATTGGAACATTTAAATATAAGTAGAAATGGTTAAAGAAAATTAACCAACACCTCCTGAACAATCAGATTTAATAGCAGAACATCATAATGGGAATTAAAAATTGAATATGTGCAGAGCTTCATCAGGAATACTCTGAGCTAAGTTTAAAAAAAAAAAAAAGATATCATAAATTGGATTTAACACTTCTTTATTATGAAATAAAGTATTATGAAATGGTAATGTCTTCATTATTATTCTAAAATAATAGTTTTCAAAAAGTTATATTACATATGATTCATAAATAGGCTTTACAAATGTGTGCAATGTGTGGAAACAGAGAGACAGTGGTGTTATAAATAAAATTGTTTTCTGAAACTATTTTATGAATACGTTTTAAAAAGGTCCCAGAATTGACTGTAAATAAAAACATTATTCTAAAAACAAAATGTTCATTTAATTGTTGTTGCTGTTGTTGTTATTGTTCTTAATGTGGCTCTTAATGTTGTTGTTGTCAGTTGTTAGCGGTGGAAATCGACACCCCGGAGCGTTTCAGTGCCACAGCGGACATCATCATCCACCTCCTGGACGTAAACGACAACACGCCCAGGTTCTCCTCTGAGTTTTACATCGCCAGGATCCCGGAGAACTCACCTGGAGGATCCACCGTCGCATCCATCACAGTGAGTGCAAGAAGACTAACTGTAATTCCAGCTTCCTGTCATAAGCAATAATTCAAAATAAGTGCCCCCCTGCATAAAAGCAGGTTTAAAACAAATCGGATGTGTTTGTTTTCTTCAGATTTTGCTTAATCTAATGCAGCATTTTGTTTGCAAATGTGAATAAAATTTTACACATGTAACGTTCCTCATATATCTAAAACTTTTTAATATCCAACCTGAAACATTACCTAAAATGATTCATTCAATTACATGATGGTTCTGAATAAAACAGGTTAAAGTAGTAATATTATGTAATAATATTATACTCCATATGTTATTATAAGTTAACATATGGAGTTTAGAAGTTGCCAAAATAATTTAAATATAATAATCAGATATTTGAACTTTAAAAACATCATTTTAATCAACTCTAAAAGTAGATTTTTGCGAAATCTTTCTTTCTTTTGTATTTTCTATGGGTAACATTTACCTGTAAAAACATTTAATGCAATCTCACTTTTTTTGTACATAAATTAACATTTTAAAAATACAGATCTGATCAATTATCCAGGAGTCTCAGGAAAAAGCAAATGAGTGCAGACTGGTTGAGCTCAACATTTAGCCAATCTCAGTCACTGAAGTAAAATGATGTGGTGTAGAGTTAAGTGGCATCAAAATATCAGATATGAATACTAATTAGGTAAATACTAATTAAGAGACTAATCTCAACTATTACAACCACTATTGTGGAAGTGATTCTTTAATAATAATTATAATAAATTTAAAAAAAAAAAAAGTAATTTTCCATATCAGGGGTCATAGCTGCTAATGATTATCAGCAAGGTATAATTAGCATTAATGTAGCTAACTAGACCATTATTTTAATAATTATTCCAGGCATGATGTGTTTAAAATGTAAAAAAAAATAAAAATGTTAAAGTGTAAAACATGCTAAAATTTTTATCTTTATTTGTTTTATCATTCTGAAAATCCACTTTACCTGTAGCCTTATTTATATAAAAATTTGCATTTCAAATTAAAAGTTTTGAAATTTGTATTTGGGAAGTTTTTCTTTTTTAGATCTCAAAACTGTAACCTATAATATAGTCCCTGCTCCTAGCAAGTTCAAAAATGAACAGTTATTAAATACACATTAATTTGATGTGATTGTAATAAAAATATCTAAAATTCACATTAAACTCATTTTGTCAGCCTTCAATCTCTAAAGCTAAAATCCATCGTTATGTTTGTGATTTACAGTAAATATTGATATTTAAATTTGAAAGCAATAAAATGTCTTAGAACATTTTGTAGAATGAATGTAGGATATTTCATTTATATTTACATTTAGGCATAAAGCTTCTTAATGAGTTAATGTATATTTTTACATTTTAAAATATTGCGTTTCCATAGTAACTGATGCAAATTGTGCATGGAGGGTGGAGGTGACGTGATTTTCACACTGATGTGATGTTCACACTCTAAGATGGCAATAGTTCAAGATTCTGGTATAAAAATAAACAATTATGTTGAATTTAAGGAACATTAATGTTCTATTTATTTATTTATTTATTTATTTATTCAGACATGTAGAGTTGTAGTGATTTCAGTGTTCTATTTTTTTTTGCCCCTAAAAAACAAACCCACAAAATTGTGCTAGATATTTTATTATGTTTTTTTTTTTCAACTTCAATTTTTCTTGGACTTACACACCAGATTTGCAAAATGATGAACTTTTCTCACGTTATCTCCTGGAACGTGTCCAGTTTTCAGAAGTCCTGTCTTCAGCAATGTGATTAACAAATGCATGTTAATTAAGTCTTGGCAGGACGGCCATCACTTCCAGCCTGGCTGCGTCACCGTGCTGATGATTCAGACTCTAATTAAAGTTCTGTATTCATTAGAGCTGATGCCAGACAAGTGACTGTAAATAGTACAAACACACTTTAATGTGTAATATCAAACAATTAAAGATGTTTCATGTCAAACACAGATTTTTCTTAGAATGAAAAACTCTGACACTGCTGCTTTGTGATGAAGCAGAACTTCTGAGCAGGATCACGGAGCTACAAGGAAAACCTCCTCGGATACAAGCATTTAGTCATGTGACACACGGCTCACTTTCGATAAGGGTCAAGAGATGTTTTATTAATTAAAGATAAATAAAAAGGTAGAGATAGGACCATCAGGTTTGGATAATGGAGATATGAGTGGGTCAAAATTGTAGGTGGAGATTAGACAGACTAGATTGTACCTTAGAGATTAAACAGTGGAAGTAGACAGAACAGATTGGACATTAGAGATTAGAAAGTAGAGTTGGGTATGTAGAAATTAGATAGAGATAACCCAATGTAGTTGTGATGGAAGATCAAAGCTTCAGAATTTGGCAGTTGAGATTAGACAGTGGAGAATGAACACTAGAGACTGTACAATTGGAAATAGATAGTAGAGATTGGACATTAAGCAATAAACATTGAACAGAAAAAAATTACAGTAGAAATCAGTTGGTAGAGCTTGAACAGTGGAGCTTGGGAGGGATTTTTAGAAATTAGGCAGTAGAGATTGGACAGTAGAAATCATTTAGTAAAGATTGGACAATAGAGACTGGACATTTTAAATTAAGAAACTGCACACTGAAAAATTAGTTTGTAGTGACTGGACAGTAGCAATCACTTAGTAGGGTTTTACAGTCGAAATTAGGCAGTAGAGCTTGAACAAAAGAAAATAGACATGGGAAATTATCTAGTAGAAATTACAGTATAGATTGGACAGTAGGAATAGAGTTTGATTACAGTTACTTGTGCAGTAACATTAAGCAGTAGAGACTGAACAGTATATATTATGCAGTAGAGATTGGACAGGAGAAAGTAGGCAGTAAAGATTGAATGATAGAGAATGGACAGAGAAAATGTATTAATAGTGATTAAACAGCTGCGATTAGAAATCAGTCGGCCTTAGATGTTGAACAATAGAAAATAAGTAATATAGATTGCATGATAGAGATTATTTATTTAAGGGTAGAGATTAGACAAATTGGACTGTAGAAATTAGGCAGTGTAGATCGGACAGTCATATGCGGATGCACATCAGTACACAATAGTACGGTTTACAGTGTTAACAGTGTTAAAGCTCTTTCTCTGTGCTAACTTCATTGATGGATATTATTATCTTCCAGGCATCGGATCCTGACTCTGGGCTTTGGGGAGAAGTGAAATACTCCATGTATGGCTCAGGAGCTGATCTGTGAGTCCTGTTCAAATATAATGGCACCCTGCTGATGTCCATGTTTACATATGTCCATAGATTCCCTGAACTGACAGGGCAAAGCGCTGAATATCATGTGTCTCATGGCTGATTATGTGTACTGTAAACATCCTGTACTGTAAGTGTCTTCTAGATCACCAAAACAACTAGAACGTTATCCCTTCTGTACTGTATTGTTCTGTAAACATGTTCTTATTATATGCCAATAAGTGACTCTATACAATATACACTTTATGTTTTACATATCTGTATGATGCGTAAGTTCTGTATTGTGGTGTATGTTGGTATTTTTTTTTTTTTTTATCAAACTGTAGATTTTGGAAATAACTTAAAAAAAAACAGAGCATATACTGTACATACTGCCCTATATAGTGAGTATGGAGTGATTTGGAACACAGACGCGGCTTAACTCAGAGACAGGAGTGAAGCAGAGAGATAATCCTGTAATCCGATTGGATGAGTAAAAATAGCCTCGCAGTGTGAGTCAGGGTCTAATTAACATGTGATGTGATGAGATGTGACAGCAGGTAAGAGAGGGAGAGAGAAAGAGAGCTAGAGCGAGACTCTGACGAGAGCAGGAAGTGTGCAGAAAATGTAAAAACTCGCTAATGTATGCCTCGCTCCCTGGCCTGACGCTGAAAGTGCAATGAGAGACGTGTGAAAGTTTGCAGGTTTGAGGCGGCTCGTTAATTCTCACCAGCTGAGCACCGGCTCATCCAGGCACAGGGAGAATTGTACTGACTTTGTGTAAGGTTTAAAAAGGAATTTTAGGACCTGGATACATTTTTTTAGAAATATTATATAATAATATTATATAATAAAAATATATTTTTAAATAGATTAATGTGTGAAATAAAAAAAAATGTTCCACAGGTTCCTCATCCACTCCACCTCAGGGGTCATCTACACTCAGCCGTGGGCGTCTCTGGACGCGGAGGTGAAGTCGAAGTATAATTTCTACGTGAAGGCGGAAGACAGCGAGGGGAAGTACAGCCTGGCCGAGGTCTTTGTCACGGTTCTAGATGAGAACGATCATTCTCCAGAATTTAACGAGAACTTCCTGGAGAAAACCATGATCCTCGGCGCTCCTGTGAAGATAGAGGTTTGCGCTCTGTTGAGACTATATTGAGACGTTTAAACTAACGGACCATAAACCTGTAAGCTTATTGAACATTATCAAGCTAGAAAATGGTTTTGTTCCTGTCTGCCGATTATTGAGAGGTTCTGCGTTCCCCACAATGCAACAATAATTTATGACATGGAATCTCCCTTGACAGAACCTTCAATAAAAGCACAATGCAATTAAGTTTAGTTTTTACATAATAACACTTCAACACTGCTATGCTACTGTAGCTAGCAATAAATAATATTAGCATTCATGGCATAGCTTTGTAGTTTTTTTGCTAAATGCCTTCCTGTGTTCAGGCGGTGGATGACGATGCAGAGGAACCCAACAACGTCATTGAATACTCCATAATGAAGGCTGAGCCGGAAAACGTTTTCGACATCAACCCTCGAACGGGCGAGATCAAGCTGAAGCCATTCATCAAGTCCCTGGAAATGGTCCAGAACATCACCAAACAGCACGACTGCAAGTGGTCAGTGGTGGTCCAGGCGCGAGATCGAGGTTCTCCATCATTTATGACGACCGCTGTCGTCCATCTCGACATCACTGAAGCAGTAAGAAAAATCAAGCTTCATGTTTGCATACAATTTTCTACACAAAAGAACTGTAAAGAATAAAACACAAGGTTTGGCGTTTTAGTCATTTTTGTGCTCTGTTTCAGAATCAGCTCTCGGGGCCCGTGACGGCATTTTTAATGCAGAGCAGAGACAATCCGGCAAAGGCTTTGGGTGTGGCAGCTGGGGTCATTAGCGTGATGGTGATGGTTACCGTGGTGATCTCCACCGCAATGTACCTGCGCAACACAAAGTCCAACAGGATCGGACCGTCCCGTCGCGTCGTCCGCCGCAGACGTGGAGAACCCCAGCCGTGGAATTTCACGTTCGGGAACTCGCAAAATCCCGACAGGTTCCTGACTGTTCACGATGTTGAGAGCAACAAAAAGAGCGACAAATCATGGTCCAAACCTCCACCGCCATGTGCGCCGGCTCTGCCTCCACCTCCACCAAGTAACAACCCCAGGATGAGTAAGCATCACGGTGCCATTCCAACCGTCTCAGGATCCTTAAGCTCCCAGACCTCGAGCAACAGCTCCATCAGCAGCAGAGATACAGAAGACCAGCCGAGTAAGAAGAAAGAAGGAAATATCAGCTCGGCGCTGGTGTCTGAGCTGAAGAGGAGGTTGGAGCAGAAGATCATCGAGGCTAATCAAGGCTACTACTGCTGAAATCACTGGGTTAGCAAACATGCTAGCATAGATCCTTAGTACTGAAGCCACCAGATTAGCATAGAGTGCTTTGCTAATGTATCTCAGAGATAAATTAAAGCATGAGATTATAACCGAGGAGGTCAAATCTCTGGTGGCAGCTGGTCTGGGGTAACGTTCTGCCTCTGCTTTTGATAAACGATGATGCATGATGAAATATTTATATGTAAATACTAGTACTGCTAATAATAATAATAATAATGATAAGCAGAAGAAGAAGAAGGTAAAGGTGAGGTGTGTGTGTAAATAGCGTGTAAAGGTTCAGGATTTCAGACTTCAGTAATTATATCTGTACAACTTACAAGGAAGACACATTAAAGTAAGAATATTTCATTTTATGATGTTTGTGTGCATCAGAGTGTATTTTAGACCAGTTCTGACTCTTAAGCTCTTCTGCGCTAATTTTAAGATTAACAGCATCGACAGGGATTCACCTGATAAGAAGTCTAGAGTGAGAGAGATGAAATTAGGGATTGTACATATTTTTTGTTTTGTTTATTTATTTGCACTTTGGTATGAACTTTATTTTAAGCTTGCCTATGAAACTGCTGCGGTATTTATTTGAAACATAAAGCGCTAGTTTGACTCAAAGTCTTCCCTTATCATATTAGCATAGACATGTTGGGTGTCTGAAGGTTTTTTCCCGCTACATTACCACAGCAGCAGTAACCAAATAGTAGAGCTAAGTACAGGATTTAAATAGAATTTCAATAAAGTGCTAATTTGCACAGATAAATGCTCAGGTTTGCTAACATCTTTCCCAGATTGCTTAAATTAGCAAACTGGGCTAACTGTACTAGCTACACTCACCAGAGGCACCAACCATGTCTGTTACTTTCTTACAGTTCTACTGTATGTTTCTTCATAATGTCTCTATACACATTTCATTATGTGTGGTGTATGAAGTATAAAAATTAATCATCTTGTTTTTCTTACATTTGTGCATCTATTAGCTATGGAGCTAAAGTTGTAAACGGTGGAACTTAAGAAACGACCTGTTCCTGTTCTGATGAATTGTTCAGGTTAATTGTTTGGATTTGTCGCTTTACAGTGTTGAGCTTAAACTGATCATCTTTTGCTTTGTCACTTGCTAGCGTAAACGTAGGGCTAAAGCTGCGCTGGAGCTTTGAAGGCTAACATAGCTAGAAAATTATGTGTACATTCTGGTGTGTGACATTTCCTGCCTTAAACCACACCCACTAAGTTCAGTTCAGAATGAGTTATCTCCATTGAAGTACAGTATGTATGCCCCACCCCCTTTGTATGCCCCACCCCCTTTGTATGCCCCACCCCCTTGGCTTGAAGGCATTATTGTAGCAGAGGTCTAAAGATGTATGTACGCTGTACACTGTCATTACTGTCATGACAAAATAAATAAAGTTTGAAGAAAATTGCAGACTTTACGGACAAAGCGGTATAGACGACGAGTGAGCGAGTGAGTAATAATAATAATAATGCACTACATCACTACTATTTATAAATAATTTAAAAGGAACCTAAGGAAGCTTTATAAGGAAGACATCCAGAAGTTTCTATGCAGATTATAACTGATTTATTTATCATGACTGGTTTGTTGTAACAATATTTGTTTCGACTCTGGTGATTAAATTTAATGCTGCTTAGCATATATTTAGACTGTTCATGTTGCTTGAAAATTTTATGTCTTATCTTATCTTCATTTTGGTTTAAATAAATTTGTGCAAAATCAAATAGTGGCTGTTTATCACTCAGAAATTGCAAACACCTGTTTATTAAATACAAGATTAAATATGATGTATTTTAAAACATTTTATTACATATAAAATCCAACAGCTTACAATTTTATTATGAAGGTTTCTATGGAAATAAAACCCAGTCCATACAGTGACATCACGTTTTAGCATAAACATATATAATAAACATAAGTAAACAAAAACAAGCAAAAAAATACATGAAGTTTATGACTTTTCTTTTAACTTTAATTAACTATTCATTCGAATTCAGCACTTCTTTATGTGTCACACAGTTCTCCAAAGATCTACATCGTCTTGTCTGTTAGTGGGAAAGTGGGCGGGACTAATATTGGGTTGAGATTTCTCACCAATCATAAGGCAGATGTTTCACCCACACAAGCTAGCAAGTAAAAGATAATCTAGCAAGAGCAGCAAGCACTGATCGGGTGTGTTGGTGGATGTAAGGTTGAAAAAGAACTTTAAAAATACTTTATGCTTATGATGTTAATTCATGAGTCCTTTTTTGAATATTAGGCCATGCCCATTAAGATGGTCATTAGCTTGTGGTTCAGTACTCTGTAACTTGACTCTTTACAACTTTAAACTTGAGTCAGTTTGTGTAAAATCACACAGCTACCTGTATCAACACCATGCTGGTTAGTAGAGCTGTGCGCTATTACCCTTCTGCACTTTATCTTGCGAGCGGCGGCTCCATTTCTTCTCTTTTCCCGAATCTCTGTAGAGTCCTTCGTCACTGGCCGCCTGGAGACTGTCGAACGTCCCCTGCCTGTCATTTTCCTGTGAGTCCTTTGCTTCTCTCTTTTCCCGATTTCTACTGCAGACCTCAGCGCAGCGATCCAAGCAGCTGATCCTGGTGTTGGTGGTGCAGGCGAACATGCCTGCAGGAACTGCTAGAACCATGGCGCATACGATGACAATGATGTGGATAAGTCGTTCACGTTGCTCCAGTTCATTGGTACTGCTCCCTGTTACGAAAACAATACACTGCTCGGGGCGGGGTGGCTGATTCTTTAGTGACACGCACACCTCATATTTTGTAGCCGGTTCGAGATCGTTCACGGAGTACTTGTTGATGCCTGGGCCGATGTACAGAGCCTCTTTTTTTGGAGAATTGTAACGACCGAAATGGACAGTGAACCATGTCTCTGAAGGGTTTTCTGTTGCCGCATACCACTCGATGGTTATACCGTACACAGTCTGCTTGGCGATTCGTATATCAATGAAAATGTTTTCGTTAACCGAGGGCAAAGGAAGGTCTGGGGACATCACAGATGAAGTGTTGGAGAACAAGATGTTGAGCTGGATGCTAACAGAGGAGTTTCCAATGAAGTTGCTGGCACTGCATTTATAGAGTCCGTGATCAGATGATCGAACAGATGGGATCACTAAAGCTGAGATGATTGTATCTTCATTCATCTGAGACTGAGAAACTACAGAGAGAGAAAAGGTATATGATGACAAGAAGACAAAATGTTTCTTATCTTTAAGATTTAAAAAGTTTACCAAAGTTTCACCTGCTCATGGCACAAACACTGACATGCAACAAGAACTATGCTTCCCTGCCCCACCTACTTATGAGGGAGTTCCAGGCACATGCTGCTCCTTTCTCTCCCAGTGCTCTTTGATTTTTCAGCTACAGGCCTCCACCTTATCCTCAAAATAGTCCAAGGTAGCGTATGCTATAACAGTCCTCACGAGAAGGTTTCAGGAGTAGAGCACCATACAAACTTAAATAATTCTTTTGATTTTGTAAAGCTGCTTTGTGACAATGTCAATTGTTAAAAGCGCTATACAAATAAAATTGAATTGAATTGAATTTAACCATATTCTGGGAGGTCCATGACCCCTTCTGCTCCAACTTTGAGAACTTTTCCAGGTAGATGAGGAGGCTGTTTAATCACTCTTGTTACACCAGAGAAGTAAGAAACAAGCTGTCAAACCTTTGCCAGATTTAGCCTATGACTATGCCATAGAGTTCTGGACACTGGCTAGGTCAGGTGGACACACGCCTTCGCCTCTGGAGATCTACCAGGACGTCACCACCCAAGAGAGCTCATGTGTCTCCTCCACCACAATAAACTGAGCAGGAAGAACCAATGTAATAATAATAATAATAATAATAATAACGATGATGATGATGCATTTTATTTATAAAGCATTTTACATTTGTGGACAAATCTCAAAGTGCTAATGAGGGGACATTATGTATGCTGGACAGGACCTGCATCTCACCCGAGGAGGGACAGCGTCACCAGGTGAAAGGAGCTTCTACTGCGAAAAGTCTGGCCATCAGCTTAAAATCTGTCTGGTGAAAGGAGTGGCCTTCTAGTATGGCTGGGAGTACTAGGCTCCAGAAAGGCTTCCAAACGAAATCCCGCCTACTCTCCACATGCCTCGTTCAAGAACGACAGGCTCACCTGTTCCAGGTGTTATTTGATCAGAACTTGAAATTGTCAGATCAAGATCCACATTTGACCTCTTAATTTTGGAAGGTGTTCTGTAAGCTCATCAGAGCACCCTCTCTTTCGCAAACTGTCTCCTCGATACATTGGGCCATTTACAATCACCCAGATCATCAACCCTTGTTCCGTCAGGCTCCTGCTTCCCTCCACCATGTGACAGGGCAACACCACATTTCATGTCTCTCAGTTACATCATCTCACCTCATGCTCATGCTTCATGCCCCTAAAATGAACATAGAGATCTATACATTGTGGAGTGAGTATTACAATTCACCTCCAACCCTCTAGAGGACACTCTCCTAAGTATGTTCTTTCTCTAGATGGTTCTTTATTTTTTAAGTGAGTACTTTGGTTTAATGAAAAATAAATCCATGAGAGGAGGGTTTGCATGGTGCAACCAAAGTCCTGTATCATTCACACCTTTCACAGCTCCTGAACAATACCTCAAGACAAGGTTAAAAGTAGTGTGGTGTAAAGATTTGGCTGGACCACTGATTTTTAAGATACACTTCCAGCACATAAAGCGATGCACCCATCATGCATAGGGGCAATCTGGGCTTACTTCAGTTGATCAGGTCTAGGATCAGCGTTATGTGAAGCAATAAAATGAAGTCAGCTGATGGCCTGAATGTACAGAATGACCAGGAATGTGACTTCTGTGAGAATAATTTTTACGCATGAACTGGAGACTACACAATGTGCTATAATTGAAAGAAAAGGTAATTGAAATCACCTGAAGTGTGTGACTTTTTGGCCAGCCAGTGTATGTCGTAACTGTATACTCAGAAAGTGACTGTAAATCAAAAAAGGATCCCACAGTTAAAGAGAAACAAGATTCCTTATTAACAACAAATCAGGAGCAGAGTCTGAATACAAACAGGAAATACTACATCGTGATGTGTCACTCATCAGTAAAGTGTCAATCATGTGGCAACAGCAGTTCCAAATGACCTGGTTTGAGCAGCTCCTGGGATTTTCACACATCAAAAACTCGAGAGTTTACATAGAATGGTGCGGAAAACACAAAACATCATTCTTACAACATTTCTGGGAAGACTCGGAGAAAGAGTGCCAGACCAGACCATATCAAGCAGACAATAAGTCTACATTATACTCTTTACAATTGTCAGTCAGTCAGTCATCTTCTATACCGCTTTGTCCTTGTAGTCAGGGTCGCGGGGACCTGGAGCCTATCTCAGGAAACTTAGGGCACAAGGCGGGGTACACCCTGGACAGGGTGCCAAT
>JAQQZT010000006.1:26032737-26045340 GCA_030068275.1 Clarias platycephalus | reverse complement strand
ACACACACACACACACACACACACACACACACACACACACACACACACACACACACACACACACACACACACTCGAACCCCCAGCTGCTACATCTGAATACAGCTCCAGCCAAAAGCATAAATTCTTCTTCAGTTTGTTCCTCTGATCAAACTTTTAAAGGTTTTTTTTTCTTTTCTTGCAGAGGCTCTAACTAGCAGACTTTTTAAAAGCTGGAACATTTAAAGAAGATAAACATCTAAAAAAATACTTGGGGAAGATAATGAGTCCATTTTGTCCATATGACTAAGCGTGTTTTTCTCAATTGTTTTTAGTTTTTTGGTGTCCTCTAGTGGAGGCAGTAAATAGTCTCACACGACTAGGGAACAATCAACACCTGTAAATCTGGTACAAAAATAAAATAAATAAAATAAATCAATCAATCAACTACAAAATTTTTATGAAAAAAAAAAACCAACATCAATTTAATATGGAGCACAGATGAGGGACCAGGTGTGTGTTTATATAGATTTAAGTTTTTGTTTCAATTGCCTTCAAGAAACTGCACTGTACCACAACATATAACTCATACATTTAAATGAATAAAAACAAAACAAATTATTTATAATACATGTAAATTTAATTAGAAAGTTATGTCCGTATTTTGTTTTTATTTTCTCTGTAATTTAATTAATTAATTATTTTTATTTATTTATTATTGGCCATCAAGTTTACATCTATATTGATTTTATTTGCAAAAATAATAGACAGATGCAAACAAAACGTTTTTATTGCACAAATCAGCACAAAGAAAAAATAATGCTTTTGTTATTATTAAAAACAAATTATGTCTTAAATTTGACTCTCACTCACTCACTCATCGTCTACACCGCTTTATCCTGTATTCAGGGTCGCGGGGGGCACGAGGCGGGGTACACCCTGGACAGGGTACCAATCCATCACAGGGAATACACACACATACACACTCATACACACACACACACACTACGGGCAATTTGAGAACACCAATCAACCTAACCTACATGTCTTTGGACTGTGGGAGGAAACCGGAGAACCTGGAGGAAACCCACCAAGCACAGGGAGAACATGCAAAGTACCCAGAGGACACAGAGACGGCAATCGAGCCTGGCCGGGAATCGAACCCAGACCCTGGAGGGGCAAGGCGACAGTGCTAACCACTACACCACCATGCTAATTTGAGTCCTAAAATGAGATTTATCACTCTGTAGTAATAATAATAATAATACACATCTGTAAATGAACATCTGTAATTAATAGACCGATCATCAGTAAGGATCCAGTTGTCTGCACTCAACCTGATGTTGCTGATGTTGTGCACAGTAATAAAGTGAACACTAGATGGCAGTGTCTCTACACTGTGTAACATCACGCTGTAATTTGCAATACTGTAGTAGATTTTCGGTTTATTTGTTGTACTTTAACAACTTCATTATATTAAACGTTTGATGCAGAATTAATTATGAAACGATCCAGTTACAATGAGAGAATGTGGGGGAATGTAATATTTTCAAGACTGTTTGTTATTTAATGTTTTTAATGTGTTTATCCTCCACTGACCCAGATATACATTCTGCTTATTAACTATTTATTTAGTTAATATTTTGTAGAAGGGGATTTTTGTTTATTAATAATTCATTTAGCTTTTTTCCTTTTAAAATCACACACGAGGCGCTGTCCATCACTGTGATGTGCTCATTTCTATTTATTAATTCATTAAGTATTTAATTTGTTTGTTTGTTATTTTTTTCTTTGTTTTAAATCTTGTTAATCGTTTAATGTCAACAAAGTCATTTTATTTCTTATTTTTCTTTTCTGTGCTAGTACACCTTTGCATTTATTTGGCTGTAGAACGTTTTTATTTGTTGAATTGTTTTTTCATAAATGTGAAATGAACATATCAGTTATATTAAATTTATGAATTGTATATTTAAATGTTTTTCAATAATAATAATACTAATAACAACAACAACAACAACAACAACACAGGTTATTTATCTTTAATTTAATGATGCATATGTTTTTACACATTATTTATCCAGACCATATTTTTTTTTTGCATTATGCGACTTGATATGAAAACGCACTAAATACAAGTAAATATATATATATATATATTTTAATGATTTTGTCTTTTTATTGTAAGTCTCTCTCTCTCTCTCTCTCTCTCTCTCTTTTTACACACACACACACACACACGCACCCATTGTGAAGGACGTGGGTGTGATGCTCGGTACTTCTTTTTCCACTTCTGATTGGTCAATGTGAATCCATTTATAGATCTTAGAGAGAGAGAGAGAGAGTCCATGTGAACACTCGGCACGCGCGCACTAATGGCACCGCCGTGTCCGCGCCGGACTGGAGGAGGAAGAGGAGGAGGAGGAGGAGGAGAGACTGTCGGAAATCAAAGGGAGTGAAAAGACAAAAACAAGAATAAACAAAAAGGGAGAGAGAGAGAAGAGGAAGAAGAAGAAAAAGACAACGCCCGAAGGAGGCAAATAGTCCGGATGAAAGTGAGACAAGATGGAAAATAAGCGCTGGATGAGCTGAGAGCTGCGCGTGAAGAGAGAGAGAGAGAGAGAGAGAGAGAAACTTCGCGGTTTGGAGGAAGATAAATAAATACACTGCCGCGCAGGAAAGAGGAGGGATTTTTTTTTCCCCCTTGACTGTGAAGCATGGAGGACTCCGCAGGTTCTCTCGGTCTGGCCCGATCCGCTGCGCAGAAACTTTCCGAACGGACGAAGCAGCTGGGCGGCGCGGTGCACGAGCCCGAGCGCCAGCGCAGGATTATCCTCGTGATCGTGTGTCTCGCTCTGCTCCTAGACAACATGCTCTACATGGTGATCGTGCCCATCATCCCAGACTACCTGGCCGACCTGGAGAAAGAAAATGAGGCACAGACTCACAGTAACAGCACCACCAAGGAGAACCTGGACGTGAAGATAGGAGTTCTGTTTGCCTCCAAGGCCATCGTCCAGCTTTTTGTCAACCCTTTATCGGGCACGTTTATCGACCGGGTGGGTTACGATATCCCACTGCTGATTGGGCTGATGGTCATGTTTTTGTCCACCACCGTATTCGCGTTCGCTGAGAACTATGCCACGTTGTTTGCGGCACGCAGCTTACAGGGTCTTGGTTCGGCGTTCGCAGACACATCGGGCATCGCCATGATCGCTGACAAGTACACGGAGGAGGCGGAACGCAGTCGTGCACTCGGTGTCGCCCTGGCGTTCATATCGTTTGGTAGCCTCGTGGCGCCACCGTTCGGTGGAGTGATGTATGAGTTTTTCGGTAAGCGTGTACCATTTGTCGTGTTGGCATGTGTGTGCCTGATCGATGGTTTCCTGCTGCTTACTGTGATCAAACCCTTTTCAAACCGGACACGGGAGAACATGCCCATTGGCACTCCCATCCAGCGGCTCATGGTGGACCCATATATCGCCGTGGTGGCGGGAGCACTTACGGTCTGCAACGTGCCTTTGGCCTTCCTCGAGCCCACAGTGGCCAACTGGATGGAGACCACGATGCACTCCACCAAGTGGGAGATGGGTCTGACATGGCTGCCCTCCTTCTTCCCGCACGTTCTTGGTGTGTATGTGACAGTCAAACTGGCGGCCAAGTACCCACAACTGCAGTGGTTCTACGGTGCTTTAGGCATGGTGATCATCGGCGCTAGCTCATGCACCGTGCCTGCCTGCAAGACCTTTGGACAGCTCATGGTGCCGCTGTGCGGTATCTGCTTCGGGATCGCGCTCGTCGACACAGCGCTGTTACCCACACTGGCCTTCCTGGTCGACGTCCGTCACGTGTCTGTTTACGGCAGTGTATATGCCATTGCAGACATCTCGTACTGCGTGGCATATGCCATGGGTCCCATCGTGGCCGGACAGATCGTCCATAATCTGGGGTTTGTCCAGCTCAATTTGGGCATGGGCCTCATCAACATGCTCTACGCTCCCGCTCTGCTCGTGCTGCGAAACGTCTGCCAGATGAAGCCGTCCCACTCCGAAAGGAACGTGCTGCTGGAGGAGGGTCCCACAGGACTCTACGACACCATCAAAATGGAGGAGCGCAAGCTGAAAAGGAAAGGACTGAACACTGCCACAAACACAGACATCAACACTACAACCAGTGCTCTGCCCATCGAGGATGGATTCGGCTCAAGGTCATTCTCCGAGGAGGAGTCGTCAGGACCAGAATACACTTAACATCTCTTAGATATGAAGGTGCTAGAGCAGGTTGCTTCCCATACACATTAAAATATATTAACATATATCCAATTCACGTTTGTTTTAGTTCTTGGAGGTATTTAAAGGGGTCACACTGAAACGTTTAGTAGAGAAGAAAGAACTAATTGAGATTTTTTTTCTCTGATATATTTTTTATTATTTAATTATCAATGTGGTATTAGTGCAATGAAAAACAGGCTCTTTAGGGGCTCTATGTTGTTCTTACAACATGGGGAAGAGGGACAAACTGCAGAACACTTTAGAGTTACACATTCGGTATGTTATGGCAGCTCTTTATAGAACCAACAAAATATATGTATTTAATGATCATGGGATTTAATTTTTTTTTTTAATTATCCAAAAAAGGTAATTGGTTAATTATAATAAAACGTTCTTCTAATGATAGCATTTCAATCATGCTTCTCTGGAATAGACAGAGCCAAAATTCCTCACAGTGTATAATTAAGTCATGGAAAAAGGAAGTATTTCTTTCTGGATGGCACAGGAGTTTAATTCCACACTGCTGCTTGTACTGTGAAGTTTTCACGAAAATGTGTAATAACTGTATTAAATCATACAATGAGTTGTAATGCATTAATATTACTAAGCTGCTTTCTTTTAAATGTATAGAAATGATATGTACAGAAAAATAACACAACATATATTTCACATATATTTCAATATTTAAAAAATGGTAGCTTATTTTAAAGTAAAAACAAACCCCAGAAGTGATTGTATTTGTTGTATATAATACACTGGAGCTTTAACAATATGTCTGCCTATTTTAGTCTAATGAAATCAAAAGAACATGTTTTAAATACTGAACTATAATACGACACATGTACATATATGTAAATCGATGTAAATTGGTGGCGTGTGAATATGTCGATATGATCAAACACATGAAACTGAAATGTTAAAGAAAATGTGTAAAGGTAAGAGTGTAAGCTGTTAAAGTCAAAACAGAATGAATGAAATATTCTCATTTCTGATGATAATTTTGATAATAAACATCTTTAAAGATCACATTGTTTGGATTGTTGTATTGGATTTAACAAAGAAAGTACAGAACAAAGAAACACACTTTTCTTTAAAAAAAATTAATGAATGAATTAATAAATAAAATGATAATATGATTATATGACCTAACATTAATCATATGATCATAAAAGTAAAAACAGAATACAGAATAAAGCAGATGAACAGGTTAGACTCATTTATTGTTTTTGTAATTTATTTATTATTCTTTCAATTAAATAAAGACTCTTAAGAATTAAGATAAAACATAATTTACATTTTAAACCTATGAAGGTGTTAATGATTTGTAGATACATTAATACATTTTAATGCAGTAAATCTACACAATATTTCATTAATAAATTAGTTTTTAGTCAAACTCATTCATGCTTACTGAAACAAATTAATAAAGTTTATGCAAATTATGTAAATGCTTAATAAATAATAATAATGCATTATGAATAATTACTTTATGTAAATGATTAATAAAATGTTTGATCCAGTATGAATTTCCCTTTGGATGCTTTCAGTCTCTCAGCATCCTGTCTGTCAGAGTCTGTCAGAACGCCGTCACACTGACCAATCAGAGCGCGTCAGAACTCGTTCAGTGTAATAACTGACCAATGACTGCGCGTCCTATTAGCCGAGTGGGCGTGGTTTCGGACGAGAGCCTGAGGGGCGATCAGAAGAGACGGAAAAAAAGTCACGGCGCGCGCGGAAAGAGCAGCGCGAGGATGCTGGGCTGCGAGGAGCGCGCGCACGGGAACTTCTGATCTCACTCCACAGGTAATTAATGCAAGAAAATATGTCATCAATTAATGCAAAATAAATGCTTATCGAGTAAATATCGTGCTATCGTAGTAAATAGCGTGTCAGATAAATATTATAGAAGTGATGTATTGTGAAATACAGGAGTAGGTGTAAGAATAAAGATGTTTTTTTTCTAATATCATGCATGCATGTTGCATTTTTTGGATATACTGTCAGATATCAGGCACATTATTATTATTATTATTATTATTATTATTATTAAAGAACTTGCATAAATATATCTAACAATCAAATCCCATGCTCTATAATGTATTTGTAATAAAACAAACAATATGTCTGTGCTGATTTTAAAGTCATTTCCATGGTACTAATGAAAGATGATATAATTCCTCCATTTATGCACAACCCTTCACTTTCTGCACTAACTCATCCTCCCTAATGCACATCACATCTCAAGTTTCACTTTGCATTATGAAGCAAATTATCTTTAATAACTAAACATAAACTGTAACAAAGGAGACAAATATGAAGATTATATTACAGCATACTACAGCATACTATACATTACAGATATTATATAAATAGCATTAATGATTGGACAATTAAGCGAAAAGCAAGAACCCTGTAAAATATTTGCAATATACACGTATCTGCACAGCCATGTGCAAAACACCCCCAGCTCTCAGATTGTATAGACAAATATACTGTATATGCTGTAGTAAGCTTTAAATAATTTTTTGTCTTAATTTTTGGCTTCGCCTTGAATTTAACTGGACTGCTTTTATGTGTTTATCACTTCTATACTTTATAATACGATTTTTCTGATGATGTTTTATGCTGTAGCGTTACTCATACGCATTTATTCCGAGCCTGCCTACACTGTACTTTCCGTTACTCAGATATTACATGTCTTTAAATCTCCGTCATTACCTTATATTTATTTTTTAGACCTGTCTTTATTTGTACTTATTATTATTGTGGGATTTTTTTAGAGATGCTTCATCACTACTGGATGCGTTGAAAAGTAGTGCATCATGATATTAGAGGATGTGTTAAATTAAAAGTATAATAAATACTTACGATTTGTCCTCTCTCTCTCTCTCTCTCTCTCTCTCTCTCTTTCCATGTGTCATGAAGATCGTTTGTTCAGCATCTGGAATTTAGAGAGAGGATGCCTGTGCTGGAGAGAGAGCCATCCAGGGACAGCAATGTAAGCATAATATAATCATCATCATCATCACCATCACCATCATCATCAACAACAACATTTCAGACACCATCTGCTCAGTAAACCCTATAAACTGTTCCTTTCTGCCTTACACTGCGGGATTCTCTGTTTTTTCTCATCTTAATTTTGTCCTGTTATGGTTACAGGATTCAGTTGGGTTAGAGTGATGATTCTCAGAGACGTGTACCGCTCATGTTCAGCTGACAATAAACCGTTTATAGAACACATGTAATTGTTGATAAATGAGGAGACATTTTATGTCACGTCAAGTCACATGGGCTTTTATTGTCATTTCAACCATATACAGTTCAGTACACAGTGAAATGAAACAACCTTCCTCCTGGATCAAGGTGCGAAATACAAACAAAGCTAGCTAAGAACTATACAACAAGACAGCGGCGAGCAATACACAGTGCTGAATTGAGGTAGTGCAAATAAATTCTCTGTGAGATGGCAACATGTATGGAAGGAGTCTCCAGTGTTAGCGTCTTGTAACAGTCAGAGGTAAAGCTGTGACTTGTCAAGATCTTCAGGGGAGAGAAGTTTACACTTCTTTACCTTATTACCTTCAAGAGAGAAAATAAAGACAGGCTGGTGAATGAACGGATGTTTCTAGTGATGACAGGAACTAATAGTTAGTTTCCACGTCAATTCTAAGTAGAACGTGGAGAATTTAGAATTTCTTTTACAAATAAGTTGTTAACGTAGAAATAGTGCTGTGGTGGAAACACTTCTGTATGTGCTGTTATGATAAATAATATGCAGCTCTGATTATATTAACGCTGCTGTGTTTTATTTGTTACGTATTTCATTGCTCTGGTTTTGGCTCGGAATAAGATTTCATTGATTTCAGTCCTTTCTCTTGTAGTCTACATTAATGACGACTCTATCTCTCAGTCCTCTAATAAACCTCCTTTGAGCTAACAGAGTAACGAAACGGCTCTTAACACAGCATCAGGGATTCTCCCATGGAGTGAGTGCCTCGATGAGGGGTAGTGTATATACACTCACCAGGCAAGTAGGTACACCTGTTCACCTGCTTGTTAACACAAATATCTAATCGGCCAATAACATGGCAGCATCTCCGTGCATTCAGGGCATATAGACACGATCAAGGCAATCTCCTGAAGTTCCATCCGAGCGTCAGATGGGGAAGGAAGGTGATTTAAGTGACTTTGAGTGTGGCATGGTTGTTGGTGCCAGACGGGCTGGTTTGAGTTTTTCTCAAACTGCTGATCTACTGGGATTTTACACACATCCATCTCTAGGGTTTATACCTATTCTAGGGAAAATCCCAAGTGAGGGCAGTTCTCTGCATGAAAATGCCAACAACAGTGACTCGAATAACATCTTACAACCGAGGTATGCTGAAGAGCACAACACGTTGAACCTTCAAGACCACACTGGGTGAGGCAAAAAGCAGGAAACTAAGGCTACAGTTCACATCGGCTCACCAAAATCAGACAACAGAAGATAAACGTTTCCTGGTCAGAACTTGGCATAAACTGGTAGTGATGGTGTAATGGTGTGGGGGGAGACACTGTTACTTGGCACACTTTGGGGCCTTTAGTACCAGCTGAGCATGGTTTGAACAACAGAGCCTGCATGAGTATTGTTGCTGACCGTATCCATCCTCTTTATGAGCACAGGATAACGCACCATGTCACAAAGGTAAAATCATCTCACACTGGTTTCTTGAACATGAAAGTGAGGTCACTGTACTCACACGGCCTCCACAGTCACCTGATCTCTCTCCAATAACACACCTTTAGGACGTGGTGGAACGGGAGATTCGCATCATGGATGTGCAGCCAACAAATCTGCAGTGACTGCGTGATGGCATCATGTCAGTTTGGAACAAAATCAATCCTGCGCCTTTTTGAATCCATGCCATAAAGAAATAAGACAGTTCATTAGAAATAAGGAATAAGACATTCATAGGAACCATAGATCTTTTTAGTTCTGTCTCCATCCGAAATTCTTTACATGTACATTATTTATCCATCCATCTTTAACCGCTTATCCAAAATCGCGTCACGGGCGTAGCAGTTCCAGCAGGGAACCTCAAACTTCCCTTTCCCCAGCCACCTTAGATAACTCTGACTGGGTGATTCTGAGGCCTTCCCAGGCCAGTGTGGAGATATTATCTCTCCACCTTGTCCTTGGTCTGCCCCGTGGCCTCCTTCCAGTTGGATGTGTCAAGAAAACCTCGTTAGGGATGCATGCTGGTGACATCCTTACTAGATGCCCGAATCACCTCAACTGATTCTTTTCCACTCTACTCTGAGTGTCTCACAGATGACTGAGTTTCTCATCCTATCTCTAAGAGAAAAGCCAGCTACCCTTCTGACAAAAGTCATTTCGGCTGCTTGTATTCGCGATCTTGTCCTTTCTCTCATGACCCAACACTCATGACTATAGGTGAGGGTCGGAATGAATATCGATCGGTAGATTGAGAGCTTTGCCTTTTGGCTCAACTCACTTTTCGTTACAACAGTGTGGTAAATTGACTGCAATACTGCCCCGCTGCTCTGATTCTCAAGCCAACCTCATGTTCCAATGTTCCATTCCACAAGACCCCAAGATACCTAAACTCCTTCACTTGGTATGATGACTCGCTCCCTACCTGGAGTAGACAATCCATCGGTTTCTTGCTGAAAACCATGGCTACAGATTTCGAGGTGCTGATCCTCATCTCTGCTGTTTCACAACATCGTTGCAAAACGATCCAGCAAGCACTGCAGGTCACAAACTGATGATGACATCAGGACCACATCATCTGCAAAAAGCAGATCCTTAGCCCACCAAATTGGATACCCTCTCCTCCATGGCTGTGCCTTTACATCCTGTTCAGAAAAATTACAAACAGGATTGGTAACAGAGCACAGTCCTGGTGGAGGGCAATACCCACTGGAAACAAGTCTGACTTACTGCCAAAAATCCATACATAGCTCTCACTTTGAATGTAAAGGGATTGGATGGCTCTGAGAAGTGACTTCCTCACCCCAGACTCCCGCAGTACCTTCCACAGAAAATCCTGGAGGACCTGATCATATGCTATCTCCCAATCCACAAAACACATGTAGCCTGAATGGACATATTCCCATGTCCCCTCCAGGATTCCTGCAAGAGTAAAAAGCTGGTCTATTGTTCCACGCACAGGATGGAATCCACATTGTTCCTCTTCAATCTAGGGTTCGACAATCGGCTGAACCCTCCTTTCCAGCACCTCAGAGTACACTTTCCCAGGGAGCCGCTGTAGTTGGCACACACCTGCTGAGTTGTTTCACTACCTCAGAGACCCCACTCAGGGAGGTCGATGTTGACCACCCTGTCATCCAACGCTGTCTCTGCAACAGAGGATGGATTAGTCGGGTTCAGGAGTTCCTCAAAGTGCTCTTTCCACTCTATTTTCCCCAACTAAATTGCTGGATGGTTTTCCAAAAGCACCACTGGGGCTGCTGTCCTTCGAGCCTATCAGTACTTTGCAACTGCCTCTAGAGTACCCCGGGATAACATATCCCTGAAAGCCTCCTTTTTCAGTTGGACAACTTCCCTAACCACAGGTCTCCACCACACAGCTCAGGGTTACCACCCCTTGAAGCGCCCAGAACATTAAGACCACAGCTCACAGGTGCAATAGAATCTTTGAACATTAACCACTCAAATTCAATGTCTCCAGCTTCCACAGTGATGCTGAAAAAGCTCTGCTGGAGGTGTTAATTAAAAGCCCCTTGGACAGGGACCTCCCCTAGACGTTCCTAATTCACCAGCACTATTTGTTTGGGCTTACGACATCTGTCCAGTTGCCTCCCCTGCCACCTGACCCAACTCACCACCAGATATCAGTGATCAGTTGACAGCTCCGCTCCTCCCACCTCTCTCTTACCTGAGTGTCCAAGACATACAGCCTCAAGTCAGATGATACTATCACAGAATCAATAAATGATCCTTGGCCTTAGGTGCTCTGGTATCAAGTACACTTATGAGCATCCCTATGCTCGAACATGGAATTTGTTATTGACAATCCATGACTATCACAGAAATCCACTGCTTGGGTTTAGACAGAGGAGGCAGTTCCTCCCAATCATGCCACTCCATGTGCATTGAAACCCCCCAGCAGGACTATGGAATCCCCGGTACCCAACAAGGACTCCATTCAGAGTCTCCAAGAAGGCAGAATAGTCTGAACTGCTGTTTGGTGCATAAGCACAGACAACAGTAAGCGTCCCCCCCCCTAATGGCCCTCAGGAATAGAGAGGCGACCCTCTTGTCCACTGGATTAAACTCCATCCTCGTGGCACTCAGGCAGGGACTCGTGAGTATCCCCATTCCCGCCTTGCATCTCACACGCTGATTCCCTGGTACCCTGGGCAAGAAGAACAAAGTCCAACCCCTATCAAGTAGTACGGATCCAGAGCCGTAGCTGTGCATAGAGATAAGCCCGACCAGATCTAACTGATAACACTCCAGCTCCCGCACAAGCTCCTGCTCTTTCTGGACAACATGGTCATGAACTCTCTATGAATAATATGTATGACTAACTCTCAATGAAAATAAGTGCTAAAGAGAAGTCAGAGAGAAGTTACGTTCCACGTCCCCAGAGTCAGCTTCCGCCGCTTGAGTCTGGTCTGTGAAGGCCAAGGGCCAACCAAATGCCAGCACACTCTGTACATCATTCGTTCGGCTGTCCAACCAAATGTCCTTGACCTGTTTTGTCTAAATGTTCCATGCTGCACTTCAACAGAATGATTAAATTCACATTGTCTCTCACTCCTATTGTCAGAAAGCCTAAAGAATGGTTGTAGCTTATTATGCTCTTGTTTTTTTTGTTAGTTTTTTTTGGTCCCAATGAGATGTTTTTTTTAATCTCCAGAGCCAAGCCTTGACTATAGTGTGTGTTTATACCACACCCACTACTCATCAATACAGTGAAGGAGGAAACACAACAGCGGTCCCTGGCCACATTGTGCCATCTAATCCCTCTGAACAGACTGAAGAACACTCAGGGGAGTCTTTCTTTACCTAGCTTACTGTATGTCCCTTTGGGAATAATTGACAAATTAAGAAACTGAATTAGGACTGAGGAATATGTGTGACATTTTGACACTTTATTAAAGACTCTGATCACGAAAGCTTGGAGATCTCGGGTTGTTTTTATACTTAGGATGATTTCAACTTGTGAAGGAGAAAAATAAAATGCTGATCAATTCATCATCTTATTAATTAAAATTCAAATTCAAATAAAAATTTTATTTGTCACATACAATTCAATTCAATTCAATTCAATTTTATTTATATAGCGCTTTTAACAATCGTCATTGTCTCAAAGCAGCTTCACA
>JAQQZT010000006.1:25985640-25996650 GCA_030068275.1 Clarias platycephalus | reverse complement strand
TTTAGTTTTTCTGTTAATTTATGTTGTAATTTTATGTTGCATGTAGCACCTTGGTCCTGGAGGAACGTTGTTTCGTTACACTGTGTACTAACTGTATATGGTTGAAGTGACAATAAAACCAACTTGAACTTGAAAATATATTCTTAACAAAAAAGACACTTCTTGTCACTGTAAAGTAGGTTTAAAAGAGTTTGCTTAAAAACAAAAATCTTTCTTAAACAGCAATACAAAAGTCCAGTATAAAACTCTTACTGGTCTGGAACTGAAGGCTTAGAGGCATAAGTATAATTTTCTCTATGTATGCTGGGCTCAATAAATTAGAAATGATAACCCTATGTGTGTGGCTGTTATGGTAAACTCCTGAGTTCAAAATCGATACTGAATTATAACCACTTAACCCGGAATCATCCCAATTACCATTAATGACACAGCTCGAGCACTCAGATGGTTCATAGAAAAGTTAAACATATGCACATGAAATGAATGCAATTACGCTAATGCAGCATTGCTGCTTTTAGAACTGTGTTGTCCCTTTTAAATTACTTTTTCCCTGCACATATTAAAGAGTCTTCAAGAAATAGAAATAGAAACAAATCCTATTTGCCCGCCTAATTGGGACCATTAGGATGCTCAAGATAAGGAAGCAATCCCATATCTGGACTCTGATAAGATTAATGAAACAGTTCTTGAGGTCTTTGAAGGATTGAAGGTTGGACAGAGTGAGCCTTGTCACGCAGCTGCATCGTGGGGATTAGTCACAGTTCTGACTGATGCAAATAATACCTAAGAAGGAAAAGAATAAAGTAGGAATGAGTGCTGAATAATTCATTAATAATGCAGAAATAAACAATAAAAATATATATCTGTAGGGTCCAAGCACAAAGAACACCCCTTAACTGTTATTCAGGGTTTTTTTTTTTGGTTAGTTTGAGACATGGAATAACAGGAAATATGAGCTCAAATGCTACAGTGTAACAGCAGTAGGCACCGCCAGGTCAATAGGGCAAAGAAGAAGAAGAAGAATGGTGTCTTCATGCACTGTTTGGCCTTCCTACAAGATAAACATATTACACTTTGGGCTCAAATCAATAATCCTGCTTTATTGCCCCACAGTAAGGCTGATGGAGCTCCAAAGAATAAGAAAAACAAGAACAAGCAAACAACAGCAAACAGGAGAAGAATTCTACCAAGAATAACATTTACATTTAGGCATTTGGCAAACTCTCTTATCCAGAGACAAAAAATGCTTTCAAGTTTATGGAGGAAGGAAAGGAGAGAATAAATTGCATGTCATCTGCATACAAATTGTATGAAAAGACATGTGACATGAAGAGACCGGGTATAGAGGGAGAACAGAAGAGGACCAAGTACTGAACCCTCTGGGACACCAGTATATTGTCTGCATTGGGAAGATGTGGATCCCCTGAAATGTCACCTCATACAACATACTTCTTCTAAGTAAGAAGCTAACTATTCTCTTGCTGTTCCCCAGATTGCAAGGCTTGTAAGAACAGATAATAGAATTTATAATCTATAATAGAAAAACTGATCTTTTCTAATCAGGAACATGACCAGATGATATGGAATGGTTGATGATAGTTTTGATGATGGGAAGGAGGTCTTGTAAGATGGCCTAGAGCATTGTGGAAGGGATTGGGTCTAATGAACAAGTGCTTGATGACGAGATGATATGGTGAATCTCATCAGTTGACAGGGAGGGGGTGGAAGATCCTGAAGTTCTGGTCTAGGGGTTGGGTTGGGAACAAAGGTCTGGCGGATTGCTGCAATTTTCCCATCGTTGAATGTGGCAAAGTCATCAGCAGTCAGAGAGGATGGGGCAGGAGGAGCCGGTGGGTTGAATAGTGAGGAGAAGATATTGTGGAGTTTGCCAGGATCATGTGCAGAGGCTTCCAGCTTTTCGCTGTAGAAGACAGTTTTGGCAGAAGTCACGTCACATACGAACTTGGAGAGAAGAGTACGGTGAGAGACAAGATCTGCATCAAGCTGTGATTTCTTTCATCTTCTCTCTGCAGTTATTCATTTTTTTCTCTTGTTGTGTAATACATTGGATAGCCAAAGAGCAGGACAAGAAATCTTGCTTGGTTTAGAGGACAGAGGGCATAGGAGGTCCATGGATCAGGAGAGAGAGGAGAGAAAAGTATTAGTTGCAGTCACTAGTGGTAGAGAGGAAAAGGACTCTGGGGCTGGGAGGGATGAGAGGGCGCATGAAGACACAGAGGAAGGGGAGATAGAGTGAAGGTTCCTGCGGGTAAAGGAGAATTTTTGGTGGTTAGCTTTAGACAGGAAAGGAAGGGTGATGGTAAAGGATACCAGATGACTCCAACCAGATAGAGTTCATGTTATTGTTTAGAGAGCAATGCAGTGAAACTTCTTAGATCATCTTCTCAAATATAATAACATTTCCAAAAGAGAATCAACAACTACTAGAAAGCTGTAAATAAATAAAAAATAAATCTCATAAACAAGCTTTCTTGTAGATTTATGCTGTGAGACCCACAGGTTTCATTTGACGTTTCTGAGACAATGATAGACCAGAGCAGGAACAAAAACAAGCAGGCAAAGAAGTTAAAATGAACCTAAAGCTGACAACAGAGGGCCTGGGTAGAGAGCTGCGTGGTGAGGCCCACTGACCCCATCACTATTATGCAAAAACGAGGTGACGCATGAAGGTAAGCCTGAAACTGTGCACCAACACCCCATGCAGTGTCACTCCAGCTCCTGACAAGCCTGAGACCTCTTTAGCCTCCAGTGTCACCAGGACTTCATCAGGCCATGACACAGCTGTCAATAAATCTTGCCCTGAATCGACAAGCACTAAACAGGACTATGCTGCTGCTTTAGGCTGTAACACACACAACGAGACCAGCACTGTGTTTGCTAATCTGTTGCTGCTCTGCTGTCGTTTATGCCTAAAATCATCAGTGCTCAGATGTCCAGCCTACCTGAAAGTGGGCTGGTGTTAAAGCAATGGTTTAACCAAACATTTATACTAGCATGCGACTGGTTGCGTAAGTTGCTTGTAGATTTTCATAGTTAAAGACAAGTTACAAAACACTCAAATCAATGCGATTAGCTTACCTAAATGACTTATCTTAGAGACATCTCTCTCTCTCTCTCTCTCTCTCTCTCTCTCTCTCCACTTATCACTTCATCAGTGCTGTGTCTCAGCAGATGTGTACAGATGTAATCAAACCCATCATGATCATGATCAAGGCCCTGCAGAACTCTGGCTCTGAGAGGCTGCAGGATCGGGAACAGCTGCCCACTGCGCTTTGAACTCAACGTCAGAGAAAATAATTATCCGTTTCTCTCAGTTTATTTATTTTTTTCAGGAATATGGCAGTGCGTTGAGGCAGATGGTGAGAAAACCCGTGGAGACTGAACAGCAACGTCCAACACACCAGCACTGCCGATAATTAGAGCAAATAATGCTAAAAATTAAATAACCCGAGCACATGGCCAAAGCACGAGCAGAATCAGTGACAAATTTAAAACATCAAACAGATGTAATGTTGGTTAATTGCTGGAGTGCAGTGCTGAAAGTATTCACCCCCTTGATCACTTTCACACTGTGTACTGTAGGGCTACAAGTACCTAAAAGTGCACTTAATTAACAATCAGTTACCCTGCACTATAACTCTGAGGAACGTTGTGCTGCTGGAAGGTGAACCTACTCAACTCTTTCACAGGGGTTCTGTAGTTGATGTTATTTATGTATTTCATGAGAGTGAGGGTGTTGGGTTAAAGATGAGATTGCACAAATTGTTAAGTTTTAAGATGAATTAAAAAGAAGAAGAATTATGGTTTGCTGCTTCCTCAGCGCTTTAACACACCTCCCGGCTGTGCCCTAAAAACCTGGAGAGACAAATACACAAAGACACACACAGGCATACACGCATACATGATGTCTTATCATGATGTCTTATTATCAGTAAAGAGGATATTCAGGCTTTTGGCCAGCTGCCCTCTGTCATATACGTCAAGTACATCAAAAGAACAAGTCATTAACATGTGAGTCATACAGAGACCCGGAGACAGACAGACAGACGATAGGAAACACATTGGTAATTTTTGATTAAACAAAAGGGTTTCAGCAGTCTTGAGCTGTTTGAATGTACATATGTCTGGATACGGCCTATAGAAAGTGTTACTATCAGGAAGCGCAATAAGGGGGTTGTTTTATGGGAACAGAGGCATGGGAAAGAACACATCATATTATAAAACTTTACAGAGGGGAAAAGCCAAAGAGAGAATAAGGGGAAGAGAGTGAGGTAAAGAACAACAGAGAGAGAGAGAGAGAGAGAGAGAGAGAGAGAGAGAGAGATGGAAAGAAAGTGAGAAAAGAGAAAGAAAGAGAGTACAGACAAACAGAAAAAGAGACAGAGAGTGGGAGAGGGTTGTGTCAGGTAGGGCATCCGGCGTGAAAACTGTGCCAAGCTTGTATGTGTGGACCGGATGGTTCGCTGTGGCGACCCCCTGCCAGGAGCAGCCGAAAGAACAACAATTATTATTATTAATAGTAGTAGTAGTAGTATTGCACGTATTCCTATTTAATGTTGCTTGTACCTGTCTCCGAGTGGCGCAGTGGTAAAGAGCTCGCCCTATCATGCGGAGATCGCTGGGTCGATTCCCGGGTGATGCTGTAACCTCTCACAGCCGGAGGCTTAGAGAGAGCTGATTGGCCGAGCTCTCTCAGACGGGAGAGATGAGAGGTACTTAGTGCTCCCACATTAATGACGGCTCTACAGCCAATCAGGGGCGTCTGTGAGCTCGCGCAGGCGGAGGGAGCGGATAGCGCTGTTCCTCCGAGTGTGTTACGCCGCCCCCAACGGTGCGTGAGCGAGCAGTTCGAAAAGATGGTCGGTGACGTCACGTGGGTCGGAGGAAACACGTGGGTCGGTCTGCGGCCCTCCCGACTGAGTGGCGGTAGAAGCTTAATGTGGGAGCCTCTAGCGACCGGGAGGAATTGGACACGACTAAATTAGGGGAGAAAATCGGGGAAAAATCCAGAAAAAAACGTTGCTTGTACCTGTATTTATTTGTATTGATGTTCACATTATTTTAAGTTTCTATGTTTAGTAACTGTTCCTCTCATTTTGTACTGTTTTTTGGTAATACTGTACATACTGTATAGGTAAAGTTCGAGTGAGAGAGAGAGAGAGAGAGAGAGAGAGTGGAGATAATAGTGCCTTGAACCAGGACTGGTAAAGTTAATCGAGGTCTCTTCAGACCAGTGAATCCTTTTCCCACGTGTGCGTGCGTGTGTGTAGTGTTCTGAATTTGTTTTCACATCCCTCTTCGTGTCACTCTGCAGTAATGAGTGGTTTTACACCAGACTGTGTTTAAGTCTGTTTCCTGTAATGCTAATCTGAGTATTTACTTGATTGCTGTAATGCTATAGCCTTAATTAAACTAATTTATTTTTATTTATTTTTCCTTTCTCAACTGATTTAGTTTTTGACATTCTCACGTCCTTTACATTTTCGCTTTTCTTTGCCCCACTGCTAGTTTATAGATCAATGTACATAGATCACAACAGGTTATGTACTGTATCACTTAGGCCATTTCACAAACTACATAAACTGAAAGAAAGAAGTGACCTTACGGAGGTCATAAAGCAGAGTTTAACTGGTTACTGGATTTGTCCTGTGTCCAGGTCAGGTGATATTTTATTAGTTTATTTGTAAAGAAACTTACAAGTGAACTATTCACCTCATTAGTATTTATCTTTAACTGTGTACATTTACAGCATCTCTTACACGCACACACACACACACACGCACACACACACACACACACACACACACACACACAGTGGCACATGGAATGAAGTGGCACATGTCTGGGTGTGGTTCTGGGGGGTTCCTGTGACTGAGCTGAGGCCAAGCAGCTGAATAATTTACACATCAACCCAACATCGATCTCAGCGTGGGACGTCTGATACACCACCTGATGCTTACACACAGAGAGACGGGGACACGAGGATTACTTAATGAGGCGCTTAAACAGAGGCTAAGCTTTGAAACACTTTCACTTTGTATCAAATTGAAGAAAAGCTTCATTAATGGAGCCATAAAATCTGCTGGAGTGAAATAAACAAAACTGTAGTTAGTTCTAGCTGTATAATTATTATACTTATAATGACTGAGTCATGAAAATAGATACAGCATTTAAATATGTGTGTTTATTCTCATTTATAATGTAGTGAGTGAAAGTCAAAAGTATTTCCTGAAGGAAAACTAAGCTCGGGATATAAGGCTGTTTTATATCTTCAAATACCAACTTTTTCAATGAATTGGATATTGTCGCACATGTGTAAACAGCTGGAATTGGCTGGAGCTGATATGGTCTATGTGATAAACGAAGTATTAAATTATACACGTTAATCCTAACAATTAACAACAACAACAAAACAATCTGGCTGGGATGATTTAAAGTCTTATGCAAATGCACTGGAACAGCAAAGCCAATTCTTTTGCTTCTGTTATCAGGCTTTCAGATGAAAAAAATAAATAACAAAAAAAGATGAGTTGCCAGATCATAATTTGAGCTTTCAGTTTCAGATATCATGTGGATGTCTTAAACAACTTAGAACGTCATGGCAAACCATTAAAAAAAAAAAAAAAAAAAAAAGATGAGCAAAAGTATTGGAACAGATTGTCATAAAGTAAATAAAATCCAATTTTGGGTTTCTTGGCATATTGTTTTCAATAACCAAGTGATGCCCCAAAGGCACTGACCCACTGACATCACTTAACATCATCAATAAAGATTAGTGAGAACATTCCGGACCCAGCCATGCAAGCCCAAGTAGTCCATGACACTACTGTACACACAACCTCCACCATGCTTCATCCATCAGCTCATATGTTCTGGATCATCAGCAGATACTTTCTGCCTCCACACTGTTGCTTTTCTATCACTTTTATATAAGTTTAGAACTCTCTCTGTTCCAGAACTTAATGCTGATCAAAGGTTTGCATGATCCTCTATGTTTCTGCTCTCAGTGTCTCGTGGATTGCAGGACCCTATGGAGACCCTGTGGAGGTTGTTTGTGATGTCACTGACTGTGATTTTCAGTTATTCCTGTCAGCAACTGTTGTTTTCCTTTGACCAACCTGGTCCTTATCTGATTATGTACACCTGGACATTAGTAGGTTTCATTCCATACTCTTGAATTAGCTGAGTTCAATGCTTGAGCAATGGCTCTGATTGATTTTCCTGCTTTTCTCAGCTTGATGCTGGTTGCTTTCCCAAATAGACAGCTAAATGCAGTATTTAATGATGAAACCCCTAATCAATCATGAATCTAAGAGAGCACACCCGGGTGACAAGAAACAGCTATCAGTCACAAGTTCCAATATTATTCTTTACTTGAAAGAAATGTGTGTGTTATACTGTAGGTTTTCTAACTTTACTTAGAAATACACATCTAGATGTAAATATTAGGAAACTGATTTATCATCTGATTTTCATCTTTTGATCACAATCCGAAATGTCTTCAATGTCTCTCAACTCCAAATCATTCGGAGAGGACTGTAGGACGGCGTCTTTAACATCACCTTTGATTTGACTGATGCTCCTTTTTGTGTTTAGCATGGCTGAACATGGACATTTCCAGACAGATGGTCCCTAAAAGGTCGCGCTCTTTCAGGGGCGGCGACGGAACAGAGGCAAGCTCGATGAGCCGAAGCTCGTTTGAAACCTGCCAGCTACAAAGAGCACGCTCAGATCCTGCAGCTAACGCCAGGCGTCCATTCGATCATAACCCAGCATGCTTCACACACTTTTATCCTCACACACCCAGTACAGCGCGCTTAGTATCACTAACACCGCAGTACCGCCCATCCTAAACAACCAGGAACCCAAAAAAGGTGATGTTAATGATGTCATATCTTCACTTCCACCTGCCATGAGGATCACCAAGCATGAGAAAATTCTTTAGAGGTCTATTTCCATTGTCTGAAGCACCACCGCCACCACTAACAACAACAAAATGATTCTTATTGTTATAATAATGATGATGATGATGATGATGATGATTATTATTATTATTATAACAAAAGTACTACTATAAAAGTCCAAATGCAAAACATTGTTCAACAGGAGGCAAACAATTATTGGCTGTCAGTCTACCGTAAGGCATGAAGTGTCTTTACTGTTTCACACCACATGTCTTTTAAACAAATATACATGGGCATGAGGCAGGGAACATCCTGGATGGGGTGCCAATCCACAAGTACGCACACTCAAATACTAGCCTAATCTGCATGTCTTTGGACTGTGGGAGGAAACGAAAGTACCTGGATAATAATAATAATAATAATAATAATAATAATAATAATACACAAATAGAATAATAACAAGAGAATAAAATACCCTAACAATTTAAGGATAAAATAGCCATAGTAATATGAATATGATTTTGAAAATGCAGTATAAATATTCATAATATAAAATATGTAGTACTAGTTTAACACTAAGCAGTAATAAAATGATCACTAGTGTGCTAAAGTGAGCATTACGAGTAATAATACTACTATACAAACATCCTCTGTAAATATCTTTTCTACATTACAAATCATCTTTTCATTTTTCTTCTGGTGCTTGATAAAGTAATTTATAAAGTCATGAAGTAACTGTGTAAAGCTGTGCACCAGAGCAGCGAGGCTAGCATCGCTAATAACTAAAAAAAAAATCAATAGCCACCACTTAGCCTAACATAACTGCATAATTCAAGACAAAATCAATACCGAGTCAAGTAAAGCTATTAAATGTTTAACACGGCAAAAGAGTCACGCTGTCATCTTACTTTAGTGTGATCAAAAGATTAAAATTAGGGAAGGTATCTGTCTTTCCATCATGCTAATTAGTCACTGCTTATTTTAGCTCCTCGTCAGTGGTATTAGCCATGTAGCGGACCACAAGAATATGAACGTGGCTTTTAAATGTGGCCTTGATTGATTAAGTACCCTGGGGATGAATGGACAATCCTGCAGGATGTAAGAGGACGAAGGAGGAGGGGAAGAGGAATGAAAAGAGTGGAAAAAATATTCAATGGACAGAGGATGAGAGAGCGAGTCCAATCAGAGAAAACGAGAAAGAGAAATGAGAAAAAGTTAATATGATAATATACGGTACATGTGCATCTTTTTCATTCAAGTCACATGACCATGTAAAGGTTATTTATCTGACACCACATATGAAAGTGACTCAGCCCTAAAAACTCTCATCTGTGTCACATTAGGGGAAGAATACGAATGGAGTCACTTCAAGCTGGAGTGAGCAAATGAACACGAGATATTGTGAATCAATGATGATCATAAATAAGTCCGATATTTTTTGTGATAAAAGGATGAAGAGTGATTGGGATGTATTTTCTCGAATGAAAAGCATGTACAAAAGTATAAAAAGCTTCATACTGTGTTAAAGAAAATAAAACGCTTGTTTTGTGAATCGTATTTGGGATTGAGTTTGACATTTTTTCTAGGTACCGTATTTCTACTGTGGATTGTGTAAAGTACACAAATCTGGTAATATCCCCGGTACAATATTACTCAAGTTAAAGTAGAAGTCCTCTATTTTCTAGTCAACTTGTGTAAAAGTTCAGAAGTATTCACCTTAATGTACTTCATTTGAACTATTTCCCGACTGTGAATGTGCTGTTTTCATCAGCCAGCTTTTTATTTAAAACACCTGTAACGTTCAGCATTTTACAAGTGAACACACTTATTCATAAGGTGGCATTACTGTTGCTTGAACTGCTACACTTCACAGTGGTTGGCATGTAATGCAACATCACAGAGAAAAACAGTGAAGTAGAAAGTACAGATATTTTCTGTAGGATGTAGTGAAAAAGTATCTTCTAATAAAACCACTCAATTGAGGTACAGGTATATGACCCTTAACCCCATCTGCTCCAGGCTGATCCTGCACTCTGACCCCAGCCTACTGACAAAGCTGGGATAGGCGAGGTATAAAGAATTTCACTGTGCAGTAATGTATATGTGATGAATAAAGCCTGAACGAAAGTACAGCACAATAATAAAGTAAATGTATCTCCCACCTCTGGGATTTATTATAAGGAAATTAATTCTGATTTTAAATGAATTACTTTTGATAACTGATTAACTCGTCCTTCATTTTAGTGAACTAAGATCTTTTTTGATCCTAATCCTTACTGTTTACTGAGTGCAGCATGTTATCGTACACAGCACAATTTTAATTGCATTACTGTCCGGTCTTATAAACTCACATCCTTTTTCTTTCTGAGCCATCGCAGGAATGTAACCTCGTCCTCGGAGATGGAGGAGATTGAGGAGATGGAGGAGATGCCAAACCGCACAAAGAGCTCTATTTAATCTAATAGACGAGTCCTGGCACAGAGGCACAGAGACCTGCATCAAGTCATCATAAAAATATATAGATATAAATATATAAATAAATAAATAAATAAATAAATAGTGTGCTGAGACAGCTTTTGTAAATAAGCCTGTTGAGTTGATTAGGAAATGGACGAAGCAGCACATTCACCGATCCTAACAAGTCGACCCAGTTCTGACCTTCACGGGCTAAATATAAAGCCCAGACATGTGCTTTCTGAAAATTGTTCAGAGACCAATTTCAGAGAAATCCTGCACACAGCAGATTGACATGTACGGCACAGTGTTGTTTAAAGGGAGTGTTTAAAATGTTACAGGTAAGGTTGTTTCTAGACGCTAGCATTTGAGTGAATACATTTGAATAGAAATCACTCAGCTAAGAATATAATGGTTTGGGCTTGTGTACAGTATCAGTCAAAAGTCTGAACACACTTTCTAATTCAATCTTTGTTGTGATTCTAGAACAATACTGGAGATTTCAAAACTATGTGATACCGCATATTGTCAGTTGTTATTGTAAAAACAGCTCAGCTGTTCTGGAACAGTTCCTACAAGAACAGTATTGTGTCGAGTGTGTTTGTAAAACCCATCGAGCTCCATGATGATG
>JAQQZT010000006.1:25825414-25843346 GCA_030068275.1 Clarias platycephalus | reverse complement strand
ACTTCACTGAGATGATAGAGGCCACGCCTACTTCACTGAGATGATATAGAGGCCACGCCTACTTCACTGAGATGATAGAGGCCACGCCTCCTGTACTAAGACAATAAGCATTTTTTTTATTGTCATATTTTTCAGCAAAAATCTAAACCCACATAATAATATAAAATAGTATCTCCTGTACCACACACACACAAACACTCACGCACACACAAACACACACACACACACTCACTCACTCACGCACACGCATGCTTTTTTGCTGTCTAAATTACATTTTCTGTTACAAAAGAGAGACTAAAACACATTTTTACAGAAATGGAGATGAAATTTTCAATTCCATCTTTCCTCTTTTCGGTAGTTTATCTGCCTTTTGATGTGTCGCTCATAAAAGCCTCGGCGCGTGTCTGCAATAAGCTCCACTCGCTGAACCTCGACCTGCGGCCATTAGCCAAACACCCTCGCCGGCACACACCGCTCTCACACAAACCATAATTGAAAAAATTGTCCATGTTTATAGCAAAAAAACATCATCTTCCCCAGTGTGTGTGTGTGTATGTGTGAGTGAGTGTGTGTTGTGGAGGTGGACACGGTTGTACACTTTAATCTCGTGTATAAGGCGCGTCAAACAGCAGAAGTGCTGCAGATTTTTCCTTTGAAATGGAACAGAGTTCAATTATCCGGCCACGCAAATCTCATTAAGGTGGCCATTGTCCAGCCGGATAACAGTGTGTATGTGTGTGTGTGTGTGTGTGTGTGTGCACGCCATGCTGAGCACACACTTTGTTAAGCTGTATGGAGAGCGAGAGAAATCTGAGTCCAATCTTGGCTTGTTCAAAGATGCACTGCTTTTCTCTTTGATGCTGAAGTGTGTGTCCTGCTGAATTGCCGAGTCACACAGCGGGATGCTCGTACACACACTGACGCAAATCACGTCTTATTTCATTCAATCACAGACCTCAGAGCACGAGTGCGTTAAGCAGCTCGAGCGTTATTGTTCTGCTCTCGAGTCTAAAGGTGCTGATTAACGGCACGGCTCAGAGTCTGGTTCCGCTCGTTTTAATACGTTACCGTTTCTATGGTAACAGCGCGTTGACAGGGACTTACAGGGGGATGCTTTGCCAAACGTTGATATTTATGGAGACGTATACTGAATTGATCATCTATGGAAGGAGTCTCCAGGCTCAGAAGTGAAGCTGTAACGTGTTCAGGAAGAATAAAAGACATAGAGACATGCTGTTATAGGAAAATAATCAACATCCGAGTGAAAACAGTTCCTCTCTCCGGTTTGTCATTTCGATGATGAGGATGATGATGATGACGACGGCCAGGTCCAGGTGGCTTCTGACCGAATCAAATCTGAATTGATCCTCCTGCTCAGCCTGTGAGCAACAGCTTGGCCTGCAGAGGTCAAACATGAAGGTCGTGGATGGAGCGAAAGTCTCAGTCAGGGTCGTGACCTTTATGACCTCAGATCCTAAAACCTTTTTCTTTATCTTTATCTTATCATATGTTTGTCAAGTGAATAAATTGACTGGTTGTGATTTTAAACCATACGACATAATCCTGAAGCTTTTATCTGAAAAAAAAAAAAAACTAAATTAAATCATAATGTGAATTACAGTCTGAGTGAGAATTTGATCCTGAACCGTAATCATATTTCAAATTAGAATTGTAGTTTGAATTAAAGTATGAATTAGAATTCAGATCTGAATCTAAAACCGACTCCATCACAATTTTAAACTGGATTAGAATTATAGTTTAAATCTCGTTTGGATTCAGAATGTCAAGTGTGAATGGTAATCTGAATTAGAATATAAATCAGATTTAAAATCTGAATTTGTAAAAATCCGAATTAGAATCAAAATCTGAATCAGAAAGAGGATTTGAATCTGAGGTAGAATTGGAATCAGAATTTGTGTTCACTTTTAATTCTGAATTAAAATCCGAATCTACATTAGATTTGCAATCTGAATTCGAATTACAGTCTGGTTTTAAATCAAAATTAGAGCTAGGGGCTTGATATGACAGCTAGTGTGCTGATATTAGCATTCCGATATTAGCTTTATAATGTTAGCGTGCTGATGTTAGCATTATTACGTTAACATGCTGATTTTCGCATTTCATTTGTTAGAATTTGGACATTAGCATGCTGATGTTAGCGTGCTGATGTTAGCATGCTGAATGTGAACGTTTCTGGTTGTTGTAGGTGACAGTGAGGATGTACAAGCGAGGAGCTCACAGCTGGCTGGGAAAACCTCTCAGCGGGACGACCACCATCCCATCCAACACAGACATCATGTTCCGCATCAGTGGTGATGACAAAGACGCCAAGATCCCAGCTAACAGCATCCACACTATCCTACTTAGCATCTAGAGAGAGAGAGAGATCTCCTAGTGGTGAACGTTAGCAAACATAACGACTTCACATTATTGTAACTTAACTATCAACTGTATTTGATGTGATTAGTCAAGTCAGGCAGAATGTTATACTGTGCTATTCTCTATTTCTGAGAAATTGTCTTATTTATTAACAAAATAGTGATGATGATTTAAAAAATTTTTAGCAATTTGTAAAACTTTGTGCCTTCAAAACTGACTTCTTCAGAGGCTCTCCCGGTTCTTCAGAGGCTCTCCCGGTTCTTCAGAGGCTCTCCCGGTTCTTCAGAGGCTGTCCTGGTTCTTCAGAGGCTCCCCTGCGGCCCACAGCCACCCATTTTGTTTCCATTCAGAATCATTGATTGATTTGTTCCATTGTTTGTTTTTGACACGATAAACTTAATACTCCCCAGTTCTACCTCAGATACACTTAATAATAATAATAATAATAATAATAATAATGCCTTTTTATTAAAGTCTTGGCACCCTCAAGTTTAGTTATTTTGCACCTCATGCTCAGTAGTTCTCAGACATAAAACTGGATTTCAGTTTGTTCCTAAAGGAAAGGGTGAAAATGATCTAAACATTTTTCCCATAATATATGTATGTATGTTTGAATGTATGTGTATGAAATTTTTTACATTTCATTTTAAAGAATGTTTACTTGTAAGCCCACACTAATTTATTGTATTTTTTTCTCCCTGGAAATACAGCTACATCCCAAATTTTTGTGTGAGATCAGGTACAGATCGTTTAACAGCTACGTGATTTAGGACGGCTGTAATTGCTCACTCAACAAAACAGCGGCCGCTCATCTTGACACGTTTTTCAACACCGAATCCATTTGCGACCTCACGCTTTGTTAAAGCCCTCCGAGAGCAGCGGCTGGAGCACAAGCTACGCAAATCGTGCTAAACTCGACTCGTGACACGACCACACTCCTTCACCCGAGCACAATAGGAATCGATGGCGTTTTATGCAAAATGCCGGTAGTTCGGCTAATTATCGCAGCTCATTTTCTCTTGTTTTGGATGACGAGTCTAGTGTCAGCCCATGCTTTGAAGCGGCAAATTAATTAGCGATTGTGTCTCTGAACTCGTTTGAGGAGTGAGCGCTGATGCTAATTTGATGCAGGTGTAGAACTGGGACAGACAGATGCTGAACGAACGCTTGTGTCGATTTGTACAATGGGCTAGACTTACTATTTTCTATAAAGTTACATGGGATTTATTACAGTTCAGTTAAGTTTACAATTCTTTTGTTGTTCACATTAATGACATAATGATTTCTTAATTAATTTCCTCATGTAACACATTGTTGTGACGTAACGCTACAGCTGGCTAAAGTTGACTTTTTTTCACATTTTAGCGTTAATTCTTACACTGTTTAGCATCTACACTACTTTATGCTAGTTCACCACTAGATGACTAAGAAGAAAGAGATTCAAACTGATTTTAGTACTAATGGCAAACAATGTCACTCTGTTGTGTTGTGCTAGTTTAACATGTAACACTCCTTACTTTTGACTCATTTGCTAGATTCTGCCCTTCCTTTAACATTATTGCTAACAGCTAGCAGTCTCATTTCATGCCTTTGACATTTTTATTCCATTTACTCCATTAATGTTTCCAGTCAGTGCTAACAGCTACGTTATGCTAGCTAGCTTATTATTCAGGATTTATGATTACAAAGTAATAATGGGCCTCATGTGTCGACTCATTCACACTCAGTGCATTCTCCTTCTTTCTTACCGCCAGCGCTAACAGCTAACAGTCCCATTTAGCCTCTCTGGTATTGGCTCTAATGGAGTTGTTATAGATGTAGCGCGAGTGCCTTAAGCTAACACAGAGATTCGGATCTTCATGAATGGCGGCTCTCGAGGCTTAAACTGCATTATGCTGCACTCAAGTTCCACAAATGGCTGTTTATGAATTTACCCTGGAGGACATTTCGTGTCCATACAAGCTCTGAGGTTTGACATCGACTGGTCGTCTTATCGGTGTTATCGCATATACTGTAGGCATGAGGTGACGGAAACATAACGGTTTCTTTACTGAGGTATGAGCGAGGGCTCCCAAGTAGTAAAAATGGGGAAAATCAGGGTGTGTGGCAATTCATGTACTGACCGTCACTCCAAATACTATTTATTTATTTGTATTTATATTGGTTTGCATTTGAGGTGTTAACATGTTCCTCTACAGGATGTGTGCTTCAAACTATTTCCAGCATACTTGTGTGGTACAAGTAAATTATTGGCTAAGTTTGTATAGAACTGTAACAAAAGTAAAAACTTAGTAATACTGAGAATCAGAATACAGATTTTTTTTATGACTCAGAACCTGGGTGTTGTGATAATATCATACAGGCTGCTCATGTCAGGCTGGTCCCTGGTCGTTCCCATCCATACCAACTACCATGGTTTCCTTTTGGTGCCAAAAATGAATAATCCACCTGGAACGTTTAGTTGTGATTAAATTTTAAAAAGTATAGTGGAAAACTGTACTGTAATTAGATTGAATCTCTGTTTTTATAACTGATTAAATTTATAGTGGATTCGGACTGGCTGTACTTTTACTATTTGAAGTTTTATGAACTATTAAGAGTTTTTACATATGAATATAAATATTTCACCTTTTTTCCATGTTATGTTCATACTATGCAAGACTATTATTAGATTTTCAGGGAAAACTTTGAACATAAGAACGACTTGGATTTGAATGTTCTGATTATTTGACATTTAGCAGTAGATGTTTGCAGACATCAGAATTGTGGCATGTTAAACCTGGAGAATGTTTGTGCTGTACTTATGTAGATATTACAGTAGTATTAATGCTACTAATTATGTGTGTGGTGAACCTGGGTGCCATTTGTATTGTATTTTCTGTGGTTTGATAATTACATGACTCAAGTTTATATGCTTGTGTTTTTATGTGATGTTTTGAATAAATGACAAAAAATGACAGCATGCTGTTTGGGAAATGTATGTGTTTGGCAATAAAATTATATAAATAAAGAATCCATATAAATAGTTGTAAACAATATTCAGAATTAATTTGCATTAAACATTGTGCACATTTATGGGAAATTCCAATTTGAACAGAGTTGTGAAGTGCTTTAAAGTGATGAAATTGAAACAGGTGGACTGATCTAATCTCACACCACATTGCCCAGTAGAACTTCAGTTGTGTTCTCCATGTCAGGTTGTACAAAGATCCTCTATCACTAAACCTGCATTTGAAGTTGTTCTGTTTACGTCATTGATCTCTCTGATGTACGCAACAATAAGCTATAACATTGAAGCCATTAACATTCAAACCCCCTAGGTTTTGGTTCCTTTTGTGTCACCGGCACAAAGGGAACCAGCACTGGGCATTTGTTTTGCCCAATGCCATGGGCAAAAATTTTTTTTTACAGCAAGTGCTGTATATGTATCAGTCCCTTGTGTCTGATGAATTCCTATCTTTCCTGATGTTAGTGGATTTTAAACAAGCTGTAACCATTGTATCTGGGCTTGATTAAAGTCTCTCACATTTAACATTAACTTCATCACTTTAGTTTATGTGTTGATGGATGGTTCGTAGATCTTCTCCTTAAGATTGGGGTTTGCAGTTATTTTAGGTAAGTGGTTATTAAGGACAGACCTGGAGCTTTTGGTTGAGAACATGTAGATGTTCAAGGTTTCTTAAGAATGTAAAAGTCATTTAGCAGCAATTAATATTAGTCCATATTTATCAGCTACCATCTCACTTCCAACATAGAGAGAAACTTCAACTCTAACCAACCTTCTTAACCAAAAGAAGTAGCTCTTCAGTAACAAGTTCCTAAGGTATATCCGTAACTTCTGCTACCTCTGTACCCATATTTGATTAGGATAAAAGCCGCCCATCAACCATCAGGGTTTCTCACCAATAATGGAGAACTGACTTTATATTATTTTTGAAAAACTGCAGTTTTATTGTTATGTTTAAAGTCATTTAACAACAATTAATAATAGTCTATGTTGATCACCTACCACCACACCTCCAACAAGAGACAACTCTCAAAGGTCACTGGCCTTCTCAGCCAGAAGCAGTGGATCTTCAATTACAACCTCCTAAGGTCTGTCCTTAAGTTCTGCTGCCTTGAAACCATGTCTGATTAGATGAAAACCAAACTGCCCATCAACATTCCGGGTTTATCACCACTAAAGGAGGACTGATTTACATCACTATTGAAGACCTGAAACTTTATTGCCTTGCGAAGAGTAGAGTTATATAGCAGAAATAATTGTTATTCCATATTTATCACCTACTCGCTACAAGACACAAGGAGAAAGAAGGTCGGCAACCTACTCAACCAGAAGCAGTTGATCTTCTTAAACAAATTCCTACAGTCTATCCTTAATCTTTGTTGCCTTGAAACCATGTCGGACTGACAAACCGCCCATCAACATTTCAGGTTTCACACCACTAAAGAAGGACCGACTTCATTCCACTGTTGATGACCTGCAGCTTTAATTGCCCCTTCTATACCTCAAACACAGTAGGAAAGATTCGCTCTTCGACGAGAGTTGCTCACAATGCAGTGAGAAAAGATGCAAGAATAAATTAAAATCAGTCTCTCAGATTAAAATTAAATCCTACCCAGTCCTCTATATAATCCCTGTGCATAAAGACTGTGTTATGGAGGATCTGATGAGTGTTGAGAGAAATCCAGATTGTCCATCACCAGGTTTGTTGAGCTCGTAGAACGTCTGGTTTGGTCAGACGAAATTGCGTGGACTGTGATTGAGCTATGGGGACAAAGGCGACTCTGTAAGAGCTGGACATTTCTCACAGGATCTGGAATTCAGGGAAGTTCAGGGCTTGGTGATACATGTCAGTCAGTGACTCAAATTCCAATCCCTGCGTGTCCAATTGATATTGGACGTTTATCCATAAACACCAAGGATAAAATGGATAATCTGAGGAACTTGATGAGTGCCTTTAATCAGTCATGTGATATACCATGACCAGCAAACATAGTGTTTGATTGGGTTGCTCAATTTGGTGATTACATCCACTCAAATATATAAAAATATGGCAGAGAAAATGAATGAATTCCCAAAATGTCCAAAGGAGCTGGTGGTTGATTGATCGCGCAATGACTCTCGCAAATAAATGTATTGAATCCCATTGCATACCATACTGCTTGTTGTTTTTTTGGGAAGTGATCTATCAATCATGTCTGTTGTGAGTGCTCAAGTACACTTTTCCATCCCTAGGGTCTTCTTATGTGTGTCATTTGGGAAGATCCTTAAGGGCATCTGTCTTCTAAGGTTCTTTATTTTGGCCAAACATGACCATATTGGAAGGAAACGCCACTCGTATTCGTCACAACAAAGGGAATTCATTTATTCTGTTTGTCCCTAAATTGTCCCATCCAAGTTTTATAAGTAAAAATTATCTTTATAAGTATTCATGCTATCATCATTTTCCTAGCTGAGGGGAATCCAGGCTGTCCATCACCATGTCTGCTCTGCTCAGGGAATGTCAGCTTCTTAAATAAGCCATATTTCTATTAGCCTAAATTTTGAAGGCTGAGTGATTTCAGAGACAAAGGCGTCTCTGTAGGGTCCAGCGCAGGACTTCGGTAGGGGGACGAGACGTCACCTGAGATCAGAAGCAAACGCAGGAGCAACAAGCGAAGCTGAAATCCGATCCGCATTCGGACCAAGGATCAATCTGATTCCGGGGGTTTGGATCAAGGCGGCCTCTGTTCATGGAGGAACTCAGACAGGATATTGAGCTAAAATAGGGTCAATCAGCATCCCTCCATGACCCCATACGACCCCTGCACACGGTTTTGTCCCTAACGTGACTCTCAGTGCATGTCCGTGGAACTTCAAAGCTACAAAGGGTCATTTTCTGCTTTCTTGTGTGGCTGTGTTTCTTTGAGGCACGTTGTTACACGTGAACCGGTTTGCATCAGTGAACACAGTTCACTCTAAATTCTTAGTTCAATACCTTTATTGGAAAGAGATCTTCTCTTTAGCATTTGTATTTTAGCACGTATTTCATATTATGGCTGTTTACACATTTCTAGACATTTTACATTTCTTCGTCTTTAAAATGATTTCTTGATATTTACCCAGTGCATTCCTGTTAGTAAATGCTCCCCTTTGGCCATGGAACTGGAATTCATTTTTGATAACTAAGAAAAAATAAAAACAAAGGCACTGCTGCTTCAACGACTCAGTCATTTGAGACACATCCAGGTGAGAAAGGTTCTCCTATCTTCCGATCCTGTCCCAAATAATCAATGACCTCTTCTTGACCCGTTTCTTGACCTCGGAAGCCTGAACCCAGTCTGGCATGGCACAAATGGTCACTCAAAGGTCAAAGATCACTGCCTTGACCTGGCCAGCAAAGACCTGGCACTTGAACCACAGAAGGGCTGAACCTGGTCTGAAGACTTCCTCACATGGCAGATGTGAAAGAGCAGACAACATGGATTGGCAGGTAACCTAGGCAGATGACCTCCTGTGATTTCATCCACACTCGTTCTGCTCGGTGTCATGATCTATCTGAGATGTCAGACACGACTGGTTCAATGAACTGTGGGTTCCTCTGGGAAGAACGTTGGTATCAGGGGCTAGTTTTATTTCAACCCAAAAGCTAGCATATTTGAATCTTACAGAAAAGTATGACGGGTGTTCAAATCACACCCCTCATATTGATGGGCGATTGAAATTTATAAAAGATTTCAAGCACAGTACGGTGATGAGATTCTTTGCTGCACTGTGAATGTTTAGCGTCTGATCCTTGAAACTCAACGACACCAACTTGCACACACAGTCATTCACCGACACGTGTTTGTTACAGGAACTCGACTTGGAGTTATTGCCACATCCTCCGTACAGTCCTGACCTCGCTCCAAGACATTTCCACATGTTTGGGCAATTAAAGGAGTTCCTGGGATGCCAGCGTTTCAGACATTAAGCACACAGTCCGATCATGGCTCCGGCGTACAGAGAAAGCTTTCTACCTTGACGGTCTCCAAGCACTAGTGAAATGTTGGGTTACTGTTGCAGGGTATTATATAGAGAAATAAAGGGAATTTTTACTCTCAGAACTGTGTTCTGTTATTCTCAAAAGTCCCGCTTTGACTTGAACATCCCTTTACCTCAAACTGTTACAAAGCACTGACACTGGCGACTGCTTCCAAAAACCTCCTCAGAGAAAGACAGGATGGTAAATCTGGTCTATATTTATATAAACAAGATAACAGTGTAAATGTAATTCCTATAAACCAAATCCCACGATTTCACTTTATTCTAGTGCAAGGTTAGTGCAGGAAGTAGGCTATGGCATCTTAAAAACCTGACTAGATTTATCAAAAGTAAAAAACACACTTGGGCTAATCAACGCTAAGTCCTGACAGGTTTCCACCAAACGGCTCCAAATAAATCGACACCATTGCTAAGTGCACAGCTCTCTCGCTCCTAAATGGATTTATTAAAAGGTTATGGGCTAAGTAATGCATGATTACAATGTGCCTTCCTTTTCAAAAACATCTTTTCATGTATTTTTCCCCGCACGGACGCACGCTATTGTGGGGAAATGCAGTGATTTTGGCGGAGGCTTTTTACGCCCTCCTTCTGATCCATCTAGCGTCGGGTGGATGAAAGATGACGAGCTTTTCTCCCCCCTATACACACACCTCTACCACCACCACCACGCCATCGTCCATCACACACCGCTGCCATTTCATTAAAGCCAACAAAAGCATTCAGAGGGGCTTTTAGATACAGATGTGACTAAATTTTGTCTCACCTCCACCTTTTCTCCCATTGTGCGAGAGGAAAAAAGCACGAACTTGTTAATCCAGCAGACGAATGATTAAAGGAGCTGGGCTTTTTTTTTTTTTTTTTTTGCGTGTTTACAAAGAAGAGGAGAGAATCCAGTTAATGCAGCATTAAAAAGGAGAGAAGAGAGAGAAGAGGAGAGAATGAGGGGAAGAGAGCGGGCGCTCAGGGGAAGAATAGACGCCCCTCCATCCTCTATTACACACATCAAACTTGTTAAAGCCTTCGCAGGACAAGAGGCAGCAAATCAGTGTGTGAAATGAAGCCACTCTGCCAATTACTGCACTGAATGAGGCCTAGTGTTCACCGCTATTGTGTTCTTACCCACCAGCCTGTCTCACTCTCACCTGTCTCACTCTCTCACCCTCTCAGTCTCTACGTATATCTTTCTTTCTCCTTGTTTCTCTCTCTCTATCTTAATATCTTTCCTCTCTATCTTCTCCTGTCTCACTCTCTCACTGTCTGTCTCTCCGCATCATTCTCTGTATCTCACATTCTCTCTCTCAATTTCACTCTCCCTGTCTCACTCTTTCCCTCTTTCACAACACTCTATCTCACTGTGTTTCTATCTTTCATTCTCTTTATCTTCCTCTCTGTTCCAACCTCTCTATCTTACTCTCTTTATGTCTTCCTGTCTCGTTCTCTATCTCAATATCTTTCTCTCTATCTATCTTTCTATTTTTCTCACTATCGCTTTCTCAGTGTCTCCCTGTCTCACAACTTTTTATCTCACTGTCTGTCTATCTCTGTTTATCTTTCTGTCTATTTACCTGTCTCTCTATCTCTGTTTGAATCTCACTCTCATCTTTTCTCTCTATTTATCTATTTATCTGTCAATTAATTTATTTCAGTCTGTCTGCTCTCTGCATAACTGTCGTTTTCTTTTTATCTGGCAAATATGTCATTATCTCACTTTTCTCTCTATTCTGCATTTCTGTTGGTCTCTATCTGTCTATCTCTATGGATCCATCTGTCTATACTTCTTTGTCCTTCTCATCATGTCTGTTTGTCATCACTCTCTTTTTCTATGTCTATTTGTGTCTCATTATATCTCTGTTCATCTGGTGCTGTCTATCTCTATATCTGTCTGCATCTCTCTGTCTGTCTCACTGTTTCTCTCTTCATTCTCTCTCTATTTATCGGTTGCTCTATCTAACTCTATAGAGCTGTCTGTCCATGTCTCCTTTTCTTTTTCTGTTTATCTGTCTATCTCTACTGTCCCACTTTCTCTGTTTGCCACTCCTTTTATCTGTCCATCTCTATTTGGTTCTCACTTGATCTTTCTTTATCTGTGATTCTGATCTCTTGTCAGAATCTCTTCATTTCATTTTATCTATCTCTCTTTATCTCCAATTGTCTCTTTCTTTTAGTTGTACCTGTCTCTGTCTCTTTATCTGTCTTTATAAATATCTCTTTGTCTGTCTGTTTTTCCATCCTTGTCTGTCTCTCTAACGTCTCACTCCCTTTCTTCCTCAGTCTATCCATCTCCATCATTTTTTTTTGTCTCTCACTATCATTTTTATCAATCACTCACGTTATCTGTCTCTGTCTGTCTCTCTCTGCTTTCAGTCCTATTTGTATCACTTTATCTAACTTACTCTTTCACTTTGTCTCTTTTTTCTAATCCTAGTTTCAATTCATCTCTCTCTTTATCTCTGTCTGTATCAGCTCCGCTTTATCTGTTTCTCTTTGTCTTTGTTCTTTCTTGCTCTCACTTATTCTTTGCTTCATTCTTCCTTTCTTCCCCTTCATTTTTTACTTCCCTCACTGTTGCTCTCCGTCAGTTGGTCTAACCCTTTCTATCTATGTGTTTAGCCATCTTTTTATCTCTAAGTCTGTCTATCAGTCTGTCTGTCCCCATACTGGCTTTTTCTTTATTTCTTTCATTAATAACTTTATTTCATTCTATATTCTGCTTACAAAACTCTCTCTCTCTTTCTGTCACTCTCTCCATCTATCTAACACTTTTCTCTCCGTTTCATCTCTGTTTCTCTCTTTTCCTTGCTGTATTTGACTTAATCTCATTATCTGTCTCACTTTATCTGTCTTGCTGTCTTACTTTATTTATCCATCTGCCTTCCTCCTCCTCTTGTCCTATTTATCTGTCCCTCGTATGATCTCACCTTCTCGCATCCCTTCTTTTCTGTCTCTCTCAACTTAATCTCTTTTTTCACCTTTCTCTCTCTCTACCTTTCTTACTGCTTTGCTGTGTTTTTCATCTTTCTTTCTGTTTATCCGTCTCTGTCTCTCTTGCTTTATCTGTGTGTCTGTGACTCACTGTCTTTCTCTTCATCTGTCTGTCTCTTTATCTCCCTTTCTTTGCCTTACTTTATTTTTCTTTCAGTCTGTTTTCCTCTTTATCTGTTTCCATTTATCTCTCTCATTATCTGTCTCTCTGTCTGTCATTGTCATTCTTTTTTTTCTCTTTACATTTACCACATTTAACCTCTCTCTCTCTCCCTCCCTCCCTCTCTCTCTCTCTCTCTCTCACTCTCTCTCTCGAGTGCAGTGCATTATGGATCAGAAGAGGCCTCGCTTATGAAGCTCATTTCGTGGCCGTTGTTGAAAGCCTCTTTCACAGCTCTATTCAGCCTTGCCACCTCTCCCCCTCTTCCTCCTCCTCTTCCTCCTCTCCCCCTCCTCAGCGCCTCACAGTGAGACGCGCACTTCACACTCGGCCATTTTTTCCCACTGCTCTTTATTTGCCGTTTCATTTTTGCGATCACATCCTGCTCATTGTGGCTCACACAGAGTGAGCCGTTAATTGAGGCAGCGGGTCACGAAGCGATCGCTCGGCCTGGTAAACAGGTCAAGTACAGTCACAGAGAGAGACTTAGCCATGGAGTCCTATTATCCTGCGCTTCGTATTCTTAATTTGAGCACAGGACACAGGCAGTGTAAAATAAATCACCTCAAGTAACCACATATCAGCGTAACATGAACGAACCGAACCAAGTATTTGATGTTAAACGTAATTACTATGTAATTTTAATTATACAGATGCTTTTCTTAGTAATTTATCAACAGATCTGAGGTAAATTATTAACTTTATTACCTAATTCTCACTGGTGGCAATCTGCATTAGTTAGCATTAAGTGCATTAGCATTTAATGACAAGTGTAATTACTGTGTAATTCTAGTTCCATGGAGGCTTTTCTAAGTAATTCACCAACATACCTGAGGTAAATTATTAGCGCAATATTATATGTGAGTTGCTTTTGTCCTCATTTCCACAGTCACCGTACATGTATGTATGTTATTTAAGACATTTTAAACCTTCAGGTCCTACAGTAGCAAATTTATCTGCTTAATGATTTAGATAGCGTGTTACAAATACGTCTTTAAGCCAGTAATATTGTAGTTTAGCCTAGAGTCAAATGTAAGGCAAATGCTGTTATGTGTTTTCTGTATTATCATGAAAATTTCACAGGAACAGTTTCTCATGTTGGAATTCAAAAAAATTTAAACCCCACTGAAATAGCTGTAAATTTGAGTTTATGCTAGTAGTTGTATAGAGGAATTTCTTGGTAATGTATCAACAAATCTGAGGTAAATTATTAACTTTATAGCCTAATGCCCACTAAGTTGCAATCTGCATTAGTTAGCATTCAATGCTAAGTCTAATAACTGTGTGATTTTACTTCCATGGAGGCTTTTCTAAGTAATTCACCAACATACCTGAGGTAAAAAATTATTAATTCGATATTATTAATTATCAGATTCTGAAATGCTTTTGTTCCTCATTTCCACGGTCACTGTACTTTTTGGCTATTGGCTATTTAAGACATTTTAAAGCTTCATGTCCTAGGTAGTTTGTCAGCCCAATGGTTTAGATAGCGTGTTACAATGCTAAAATATTAAGCAAATAATAAGAAGAATATCTTGTTGGTTTAGCATAGCATAGAGTCAAATACAGTTGTGTTTTCTGTATTAGCACAAACATTTCACAGGAATGGTTTCTCATGTTGGAATTCTTAAAAATGTTTTAAACCCCACTGAAATAGCTGTAAATTTGAGTTAGCAGTTGATGCTAGTAGTTGTATAGAGGAATATCAACACTTCTTGAGGTAAATTATTGCCTTTAGTTTAAGAGTTCAATCAAATATGATTGCGTTAACTGTTCTTACATGATGATTTTTCATAAACAGGCCACTGTTGAAGTATTCACAAGTTTAAAAGTCAGACATTTACACCAGCCCTGACAGAGTTGGAAGCTGCATTGGTTAGCATTCAATGCTAACCGTAATTACAGTGTTAATTTAGTTCCATAGAGGATTTTCTCAGTAAATGATGTAAATGTTAATATCCTTAAGTTACCTGTGAACAAATTATACCATGCTACATGTATACATACTTTCTTAGGAGCTAGGTAGGTTAGCTATTAGTGTCAGTCTACACCTAGCAGTACAGTGAAATATGGTTAAAAGTTTACACAAATACATTTAAGGTAAATGTTAATATTATAAGTTGCTTTGTTCTGGTTTACAGTCAGTCTTCTTGTAATGTAATTATTTAAAAAATTAAAACTTTAGATGCTAACAAGCATATTAGCTCATTGGCTAAGATTTGGTCAGAGGGTCAAGGGTTCAATTTCTACCTTATTGTTATCGTTAACTTTGTTGACAATATGACTTTCCATAAATAGTCCACTTTTATGGTATTCACAACATTACAAGTTGTAAATTGAGTCATGTGGAGGATTTTTCTCATGACTTTGACAACACTTCTGAGGTAAATGTTGATATTCTGCACAATGTTTGTTACAGACTTAATAGCTTTAAGCTTGATAGCTATATCATTGGCTTTAGTTATTAGCTAGTTTATGCTCAGCATGCATAATTTATTGTTGCCTATCAACAATGTTCTCACAATTTTAACCCCAAAAAACTCTATACCTTTATTCCCAGTGAACGGGTGTGCCATCTGAACACTTGCATATGTTTTAATATACAGTAGATATGTATGTACAGTATATTGCATATACAGCCGGCTCCCGTCTATATCTGATGAGCGGGAAGGGGGTTTCTACAAATTGTTTTTGACGATAACAACCTGCATCACAGATAAATATTATATAAATATTGCAGAAGGTGAATCAATAAACTGTCTAAATATGTAACTAAGAACAACAGGTAACTCCAGTTAAACCTAACCATGCATCATAATGGGAAATGCAGTGTTTGGACAGGTCTTTTTCAAAGCGGGCTATTTACCAAAAAAACAAAACTCAAGAAAAAAAAAAACACGAAAACAGGCGGCATCAATCTTTACAGCAGCTTCATTAACCACGCATAATGTTTCACAATGTGACATACGTCAGACGATTGCGAAGTATGAAGATTGATAAATAAAAGCACGCTCTGTTTCCGGCTCTGCAGGGCAGCAAACACACACTGGAGGCTGTCTCACACACAAACACACACATACACAGAAACAGAAACACACACACAGCCCAATAAATGGATCAGCCCAAGGCCAAAAGGCTCAATAATAACACAGAGAAAGCCGGGTAATGAGTTATGGCCCCTCGCTCGCTGTATGAGCCAGACTTCAGTGTGTTTCACATTCAGAATGAATGAACGGTGTGTAAACATGATGGACTCCAGAAACAGAAATTTAAAACGCATCTAGGCTCAGATCACTGGACTCATTCTCTATTGTGTTGTAGATGAATGTTTTAGAATAAGCGCTAAATGATCAATTGTTTTATTCTTACATTAATGTAGCACCCTGTATAATTTACCACCGGAATTTCTTCTTAATGGTGTAAAGCAGTGACTGGATCAGGTGTGATGTTAGATCGAGTTTTTGTTGATTAAAGCTTCATGTTGCATTGCAAACACTAAACCCTCTCTGAAACTGAAATGGACGTAACTGGCATTAAATGCCATGAATCTACTGTATAAGTGTAAGTGTGTAAGGAACATTCTAAAATTCTAAATATCAGGTTAGTATAGATGCACCAAGTTTCTTTTTATGCTTCTACTCATTCCGCTTAAGAATAGCCTCAGCCAACTAATTGTTCCAGAGTTGGATCCCAATTAACATTAAATGGAAAGCTAGTGCACCTTGAAGAGTGTACAATCCCTTGTTCCGCACATCATGTAGTGTCAGTATGCTGGCAGAAGCTCACGCTCACATTTAGTAGCAGTAATGAAACATTCAAAACACAACATGGACGGTTCTGAGGCAATTATTAAGGAGACAAACTGTTGTTTAAGATCACATAATGGTATCAAAATGCATAAAGCACTACATTTATTGAGGGCATACCCTTGCTAATGCTGTGAAGGTGGTGGTGGTGGTGGTGGTGGTGGCATCACATGAAGAGTTTGTTGCTTTACCTCCTCTAGGCATCGCTAGGCTGTTATATGGAATGTGTCACAGTGTTATAGGAAAATAATTAAAGTTATGAGGTTTATTTTTTATAACAACTATGATATGATATATGCATTTATGTAATTATGTTTAATGATAGACATCTGTGAAGTTAAATTTTATTTATATGACACTTTAAATAATGGACAGTGTCACAAAGCAGCTTTACAGAAAGAAAATCCAGATATAACTGTAAAAATGTGAGAAATGTATAGATTTACAAATATATTTTTTTTTTATCAGTTTGACTACAATTAAGTTTTCATTGAATGTCTTTTATAAAATCTGCATCCCTCACTCTCAAACTTAATACAAATTTTTAAAAAAATGCAGAATGTCATATAACAAACTTCTCTGTCCTGAATATTGGAAAACTTAACATTACAGCTTTAACAGAAACAATTAAATTATCTTATCTTAATTACATCTTGTACCGTATTAAATTACACGAAACGTTTGATCCAATAATATGGTGTCATTACTATAGGAACAATAGTGGATCAGAACGAGCGTGTTAATATAGTGTAAATCTGTGATTTGCAGTTTCTGATCAGCATTGGAGTATATTATAATCAGCCCACCTACAGTAAAACTTTCCTACAGACGTACAGTAGCAGAGTGGAACCTTATCTCTATCCCGTCTGCATAAAAGAGGGAGCAAAAGGTGAAGAGAGAGTGAAAAGCGAGTCAGGTGAAGCTGTGCTGCTGATGCCTCGAGTTGTGAGCGGGGCCATACCTCAGATCGCACGGCGTACAGAAAGTCGTGTCAGTATTGCTCGGAGGTATTCGTCCCTGCGCTGTCACTTTACACCCATGAGATCATCCTTGCTTTCTTCAGATCCAACAAAAGCAAGTTTAAAAAATTTTCCCCTTTTTTCTGGTTTATGACATCATTCTTGACCTGAAAAAAAGTATTCAGATTTCTGCTTTAACAGATCAGTGTGTTAAATATCAGCAACACTACTTTCTGAAATATTTGTCATAATTAGTTGACTAAAGTTTAAGTTCTTTTTAGAAATTAAAGCTTAATTTATTTCTTCTTTTTAATTTCATATTTTCTCTCCAGTTCTTTCTTGTTTTTTTTGTTGTTGTTTTTTTACATTTATATCTTCATATAAATCACATTTATATCTTCATTTACATTTATATCTTATTTATATAGCAGATTCTGACACCTGCGTGCTATCATTACCAGTGAATAGAGTGTGCGGTCAACTCACTGCCATTCCTCACGCTGCTGTTACGTTCGATGAGGAACGCCTGTGGCACGATCATCACAGTATGACAGTGAGGAACGCCTGTGATGGAACTACCTACACAATCACGAAGCCACAAACAGAAGTTCTGTTTATA
>JAQQZT010000006.1:25801706-25815587 GCA_030068275.1 Clarias platycephalus | reverse complement strand
AACTTAAATAATTCTTTTGATTGTGTAAAGCTGCTTTGCGATAATGACAATTGTTAAAAGCGCTATACAAATAAAATAGAATTGAATTGTCTATTCTATAAGTAAAACACACTGTTGGGTTGAGATCAGGTGACTGACTTGACCAGTAAAGAATATCCCACTTCTTCATCATAGGGTTTAATATGATGTTGGCCCCGCCCCTTTGCAGCTATAACAGCTTCAATCTTCTGGGAAGGCTACAAGGTTTAGGAGTGTGTTTATGGGAATTTTTGACCATTCATCCAGAAGTGCATTTATGAGGTCAGACACTGATGTTGGACGAGAAGGCCTGGCTCGTTCTCCCGGCAACTGCCGAACCCAGACTGGTTGACTGTGGAATATTTGGTAGAGAGGAAATTTCACGGCTGGACTTATTGCACAGGTGACATCCCATCACGGTACCACGCTGGGATTCAGAGCCAATGAGAGCCACACATTCTTTCACAAATGTTTGTAGAAGCGGTCTGCATGTCTAAATGCTTGATTTTACACACCTGATTGGAACAACTGAATTCAATAATTTGGTTGGGTGATTGAATACTTTTGGCAATACAGTATGTGTATAGTATGTACAATATAGTATACATATTTCAGACCTGTGGAAAACCCTGGTCCTATATACTTCATAAATCATCTTGCTCCTTTTATCAGCAGTCAAGTCATCAATAAACACCCGTGACACAGTTCTACTGGCGGCCAAACACACTTCTACCAGAACACTGCTTCCACCATGTTGGATAGATGATGTGGCACTTTGGATCATGAGTTGTTCCTTTCTTTCTCCATACTTCTCTCTTCCCCTTTTGGCACAAGTTAATTTTGGTTTCATCAGTTCAAAGAAAAAGCGTCTGTATTTACTTCATAAAGCCAAATAACTCCTAATTAAGATTGTTTCAGACTTTCGTATCGGCCACTCCCAATGTTTTTGGTTTATTTAGTTTTTTCAGCCCAATGGTGGCCTCCTTCAGTTGCATAACTGCCTCATGTTGAGAGTCAGAGTAAACAACTACCAAATGCAAATGTAACTCAGAACCACCTCCAGGCCTTTTTAATTATTCAAGGAATTTAAATAAATAAATAAATAAAAATTATATATATATTTTTTTTATTATTTTTTTTTTTATTTATTTATTATAATTATCACCTGGCATTGCAATGAGCCCCCAGAATGTGTGTGTGTGTGTTTATATATAAAATGACACCTAAAATCTTTCATAAAAGCAGGTTTTATTTAGTTAAACATGAATATTTACTGGGCTGGATGTATCTGGTAATGGAAGAACATAAGAATGACATTACACAGTGTGGAAAACAAACGAAAATTAACTATCTTGTTACTAACAAAGATGAGAAGAGGAGAACGTGTAGAAAAGGTACAGAAAAGTAGAAAAACAAACACATATGAACAACTGGATACCAGCAGATCATCATCATCATCGTCGTTGTCAGGGTTACACTTCAGGAGCGCTCGATCCTGAACACACACCTGAACGCAGCCTCAGGTCGACCTGCCAATGAAACCAATGGTCTTATTATTATTATTATTATTATAGGTACAAATTACAATGTAGTCTTTTCTAAAGCCTTTAAACCTGCAGGGTCAGCCGTCACCCCTCTCTCGCATCTCTCCTGCACGAGCTGTAGCGCTCCAGATCATCATCATCCTCATCTCCCAGATCCAAACACCAAATTACACCACAGTTCTGATCAGGTTCACCTCCGTCTATTTAATTACTCTTTATATTACTTTTATATCCTTATGCAAAGTTCATCCCGGCACCTTTCTCCAAGAGTTCGATAACTTCCACGGTTTCTCTAGCGTCTACTACAAGTCCAGACTCTGATCTGAATCCGGACCCGGCCCACACCTCAAATTAGGAATGCAGTAATACAACGTAATGAAGTGTATGTTTCCGACTTTGAAATAAAAACATGGTATACAATCATTAATAGATTGTTTTGTAGTTTATCTGGTGATTAGAGCAACCGTGACCTGAGATTAGGGTTAGCCCTCTCTGACTTAGCCGAAAGCTAACAGGCTTTCACTTCCTGCCCTGCGGGGAGACTTGGCGCCTTATCAGTGTATATTACATCCCCTATACGGCGAGAATGTACACTGATACATACAGGACGTCCCCTATGCAGTGTCAGCTGATTAAAGTCAGTCTGTGACATTTCAACCACTAGGTCTTTTTTGACATCATCTTTGTGGATTGTGTTACTTTAAAAGAAATTAAATAAAATAAGTCAAAAAGATTTTTCTCTAATCTCTAAAATTTATTCTAAAATGTGTGTAAACTTTATATTAAGCAATGATCAGGCAAACAGTGGCATTTATTTATTTTTATTTGGAACAAAAGCAATTTTAATAAAAAGTAATTTGCTCATCACCAACAGATCCGGACCTTTGATCTTGAAGAGAAATCAGATCCGGACCTTTGATGTCTATACTCAGGAGTTCTTCTAGTACCTTTTCTTTCCTTGACCCTACACAAGTGGTCCCAAAGTACCATTTACTTCTAGTTAATATGCAAGAGTCCTCAAAGCACCTATATTTCTAGGTTCCAGACAAATCAGTGTTAAAGTACTCATTTTTTCCAGTCTCTATTCATCAATTCTAGAAAACTAGAATTACTAATAATAAGTAAGTTTCCCAAAGTATCAATTACGTTCCACGCTCTTCACACCATTTTTCCCTTTAGTCCCTCTGCAAAGGAAAGACTACTCCTAACACATTTTATTTCCCTTATTTAAGAGTTATTCTAGTACCAGTTATATCTAGTGTCCATCAATATCCACGAAAAAAATCCAAGAGACAGAAAAAAAAAACTTCTGCTCTGAACTATTCACACACTGACAGACAGAAGAGAGTGTGGTAGAAGTGAATTATTTGCCAAGCTTATTTAGAAATGTAACAAAATATATATTTTTTAAAATACCTACATTTAATCGAGATATTAATAAAAATTGTGATACTTATATAATGAGAATACAAATCGAATCGTCACCTGCGTATTGTGATAATTTGGTATCAGCAGGTCCCTTATGATTCCCAAACTATCACATATATTCCAATCTCTACACAGGTTCTCAATGGACCAGTTTGTGCAATATGGCCTAATTCCTATCCAAGGGAAAGACGAGTCTCAAGGTACACTTTAATTTCTAGTTATTTTTCAGATGTTATTAAAAGTACCATTTTGTTAGCACACATCTCAGTTCTTAAAGTACCACATTTTCTGTCATTAGTCAAGACAGAATTCTTCTATTACCAGTTTCTCCATCAAGGTACCAAAAATATTTTCTAGGCCTTTTTCAATAATGTTTCAATAAGACTAGTCTAGATCCTGTGCAAGACTTCCAAAGATTTATTTCCAAAGATTTATTTCCAAGTCCAGATCCAAGCATCCAATAAATACTGTTTGGTCTCGTCACTATGCAAGATTTAGTTGTAGCGCCCATTTCCAAAACTACCAAAAAAATACTTTTCTGATCTCTATCGAAAAGTTCTAGTCCCATAATTTGTGTGTGTGCGCGCGCGCGTGAGCTTACTTGGGCTTGGTCTCTGCGTCAGTGACCTGGCGGATGTACACGGCGTCCGGCGGGTGCGAGATGTCGCCCTGCTCGTGCATGTATGACGAGGCGATGGCGAGCAGAGAGCCGTCACCGCTGAAGGCCAGGGAGGCGATGCTGGTCGGGTAACGGTGGAACTGACACAGCCGCTTCTTATTGAACGGGTCCCAGATGTTCACGAAGCCGTCCGAGCCACCTGCGGAGACGAAGAGTCATGGTCACTTACACGCCCGATCAAGTGTGTGTGTATACGCACTGTGTGCTAGATGTAAGTGTGTGTGGGACCTGTGGCGAAGGTGTTGTGGATGCTGTGGAAGGAGATGGCGTTGACGGGGTACACTTGCTCGGTGGAGTTCTCCTTCAGACGGTGGCATTTAAAGGCGTATTTCTTCTTCTGCACCTCCAGACTCGGGTCCAGGTACTCCACGGCTACTCGGCCCTCGATCGAGCTTAGCACGTAGCCCTGCAACACACACACACACACACACACACGTCACTCCTTAAACAGAGATTATGAAGTTCAATTATATACACACACTTACTAAACTAAAAATAAAGAGCTCTGTCAAATATTAAAATACTTTTGTTTACTCCTCGATTATAATTTTTCTCTAAACTTTGTGTTCTTTGCTTCAGCGTCCCAGTCTCTACATGCCTTTTACATTTAATAATCAGTATCTATATTGCTTTATTACATACGGTAAAACTTCAGGTTAATTAATTGTTTTTTATTTATTTTCTTCAGCATTTGGTGTGTATAAAGCATGGAATAGTTTACTAATGAAGTGTAAGGAGTGTGAGCTACATCTATACGAGATAACCTGACCTGAATTATATAAAATCGAGCAACAAACGCATCCTATATAACCATCTACATACACTGCCTGGCCAAAGTCTCTCACTCAAAGAGTTCATTCAATCACTTTTAGTTCTGATTACAGTTAGGGCTGTCGATATTAACGACTTAACGCATGTGATTTATCTAGAAATGTTTACGTGTTACTAAGTTCTTTACGTAAATAAATCATACGACCAAGTTTAACCGTAATGGTTACCCATAATTGCAGCGCAGTTACCCTGCTGTGTGCGATAATGCCACGTTTAACACGAATAATAAGGATGAACTGATGAAACAACACCAGATGTGCTGAACACCAAGTTTTATTATAAAAAGCTTCCAGTCTGGATCGAGGTGTGTGCTTCAGTGAACTTCAAGGGGAAGCTTTTTTTTTTTTTTACAAAATACATTAAAAGTAAGAAATGGGTGTGGCTCAGGTGACTAAGGCTCTAGGGTGTAGATCTGAGGATCCGGGTTCCCCACAGTGTAATGTTGCTCCTCCTCCTTACTAATCTGTGCAGCTGTTATTAAAGACACGTGATTTCACGTCTCCTGACCTGTTTGTTTGGAAACGCTCGTATGCAGCGCGTCTGATACTTCAGGCTGGACTCTCGTCTCTGCTGGACGTATCCCATGTTCCTCAGGTCCCACACCAGCACTCTGCGTCCTGCCGTCCCCACGATGAGACGGTCCCCGGCCACAGACAGCGTGTACACCTGAAACACACATTGCGGTGAGCGGGCTCTCAAAAAAGCACGGGAGGCTCTGATCCGATAGCGCTCGGTACCTTGTCGGGCTGGGTGAAAGTGCCGGCGTTGCACGGGGTCCGGGGATCCCACAGCCTTACGCTCATGTCCCAGCTTCCTGTTACCATGACGTTGACCTCTGGGCAGTACTCCACGCTGCGTATGGGAGCGTCGTGTGTTCCGACGATTGTGTCTACAGAGCGCGGAAAAAACCCAGTCAGTTACGCAAACACGCACCATGACATAATACACGGGTCTTCGCTGGCGAGGTGTTTAAAAAGCTGGCTGGCAACTACTACTAGTGACCAGCATGAAAAAATTACCAGTTTAAACTCAAACTAAATCTATACACCATCACTCACAAATGTTGTCCAGTGGTGTTAGGGGCAGCGACATATAATTGTCATGACAACAATGTGACATCGCTCTCTGCTTGAATCTGATTAAAAGACGCGGTCCCTTTGAGGAACCGTTTATAAATGCTATGGCTAAACACCTCACATGACTTGACCGTTACAGATGCAACCCTGATGCAATCATTTTAAACCGTTTATTTGTGATAAAAACCGACTTGATAACATTTACTCCATTTTAAAATGACATTTAAATCTACATTAATAATAATAACAATAATAATATACCTTGGTCTGTATTCAAATCGTGCATTTTGAGCTGACAGTCGAGTCCACCACTCCACGCGTGAGTCGGATCCTGAAACGAGACGCATCGGATTATAGCATGAGTGTGTGGCGTTTTTTCCCCCTATATTGTACCGATCCCATGAGAAAACACGGTTTCTTACGTAGAAAGCACAGTCGAGGACCGGGGCCAGATGCTGGTACTTCATCCTCATTGAATTTCCACCAACATCATAGAGACGCACGGTGGTGTCCCAGGACGAGACCAAGAGGAACTGAGAGCTATTGGGGCTGAACTTCACCGCCGAGATGCCGTCATCAGGTCCCTGGTTCAGCTTGAACTCATTCGAACCGGTCATCTAAAAACACAAGGACGGCAGAATCATCATGAACGTCAGGATCTAGTCAGTCATTTTTATTCCCCATTGAAATGGCTTGAGAGCTTTCACACGTCACACAAACAGGAAGTCAGTGATTGTTTTTTATTCACATGACCCTGCTTCTGAATCCTTACAAACAAACCCAAGCTGAAAAACATTTACACGTGGACGAGTTTCTAGCAAAAGACTTTGTGTAGGATTTCCCTCCACCACGTTTAACCAGAACGATGCTTAAAATGGTGCTTAAAAGTGAGTCGAGGACGAGCGTCAGCAGCCGTCATACTGACAGAGAGACGCAGGAACATCTCCGGGAGAGACCTTGGGTGTCTGAGAGACAACTATAAAAATATTAATGACACTAAAAACATACCGATGAGCAAAGTTTACTGGTAAGAAGCCACCCGCCACCCCAGAGGGCGGGACATACCATCCTAGAGAGCATTTAATTGGACAAGTACAGAAGTCAAGAACATTATTGTGTTTCCAGAACTGACAAACTGTACAGTTAAACTGTGAATGGATTTATAAAAGATTTTTTTTTGCCTTAAATATGTTCTTGTATCGGTGTCCAAAACATGAAGGATATTAGAAAACACTGATTTATAACTTAACTTTTAATGAAACTGGTTTTCACTTTCTTTATTTTCACACTTCATTCTTCATTAATGTTAAAGGCAGGTTAATTACTTATTAATGTAGACATTGTGACTTCTGTCTGTAAATAAATGTGTACAAATCTAACAGGACGCTGTGAAACAGAGCATAAAATGAACGCAGCATCCATTAAAAATTCCACTAATGCAAAAATCTTACGCTTTTTAAATAAAAACAAGATTCCTCGTGTGTATATAAAAGGAGTTCTGTATATAAACTGGTGTTCGCGTGAGGTTAAACACCGTTACAGACGTTACAGGCTAGGCTAGTTAAAACAGCTACCGGTTAGCCGATTTAGCTTTGGACAACAAGCGGTAATAGAGACCAGCTTAGACAACGGATAGTTACTATAGTTTATGCTTCGTTTTGTGATTAAAAACAGATTTGATGTAGATGTTACCGTTAACCTTTAACCAACATCTGCTTATAGATTCTAGCTAATCATGCTAGCATTAGCATTTAGGCTAACTAAAACAAACCGGAAACCTAAAAAAAAAAAAAACTCCGGTCTGAATATATGAACATTTCAGAAATAAATTACTCACCCTGAAATCTTCAAAAAAAAATTAGTTTGGTCTTGTTAAGAATAAATAACGCAGTATAATTCAGCTAAGCTAAGGCTACTTGAAGGCTTTGAATGGACGCTAGCCGCGTCGCTAACTGTACGTACTGCCCTGTCTCGTTCAGAGTCTCACGCGGCGAAAGCAAAGACGCGTCCTGATTGGTCAAGTTGTAAGTTTGAATTTAGCGGCGACGCTTTGGATTGGTTACAGATATTCCACTTCCTATTTCGTCACAGGGTGCGTAGAGACGTGCAGCCGACTCGGAGATTGAGAGGGTATTACGGTAATTTACACAGATTAAAGTAATATAAACATGTTATAATAAACAAACAAACAAACAAATAAATAAATAAATGCGCCGTTAATTAGTTCCAAATTTTCCATTAATTATTTAAATAAACACATGCAGTTATAAACTACAATAATATTAATATATATAGTATGTATATACGTACGATATGCAGTAATTTAAAATATAATTAATTTTATTGTTAACAATTAATTATTTTGTTTATGTTATACTCTATCTCTTTATACTTATATATGCTCATATTTATACTTTCATTTATTTATTTTTATATTTGCACTTACATCTCAGACTTGCACCTTTGCACTGTTTTCACATTCAGGGGCTATAACTCGTTACACATCTAAATTATCCATAGTCTATCAACTAATATTCATCTTCGCTTAGCAATGATTGATGATCTATAATTTGCTACCACGTGTTTATTGTCTGTTATGTACTGTTCTTGCTACTGGATGTTGGAAATTTCCTTCAGGATCGATAAAGTATCTATCTATATAGGAACCTCTGTAGTCCAACTGTATATCTTTTTCCCCTTACAAAATGGGGGCTTTATGGTAAATTTAATAACAATTCAAACAGATTCTGAAATGCTAAATAATATACACTGTTATAAACTAAAATAATAAAATAATAATATAGAGTGTGCACACCGACCTTGTGGACACACTTTATTTCGCTGTGTTTTTTGTTAATAAGAACACACACAAGAATACACCTGATAGCTCTTAAAGTAGATTTATTTACAGTTTAGCCGTGTTACAAATACAAACGAGCATTTAAAGCTGTGTTAGGCTTGCTGTATATAAGAAATAATAATAATAAGAATAATAAAAGTGAGAATATAAGAACGTGGCATGCAGTTTTTAAAATAAAGTTTATTATGTAATGATGAGTTTTGTCTCAAATCCCATAGTCCTAAAGGCTATAATCTGGAAGTGCTAATGTAGAAAGTGCTAATCTAAAAAGATATATAGAAATACATTAAAGCACAGAACAATGAAAAAGTATATAAAATGCAAAGAAACATCTTTACTGCATTTCATGAGTGTGTGTGTATGATTCGACACACAGCTGAGCTTGTGTCGAGAGACAAATATGTAAAAAGAGGTGAAATATAGTTATTCTAATAAAACAGAACATATTTAAGCTCATAAAAATAATTTCCTTGTTTATTCTAAGGACATTTTTCTTTTCTTTGTTTGTGAAAACATCATGGAGTCGAAAGAATGCAGTACTGAGGTCACCTTAAACTTCACTCTCACCAGTTTTTAGAGAATAAATCATTAATTTGTGAAGTTAGCTGGCAGCTAAACACAATATATGAAGTACAGTGAAACCTTGGATTGCGAGGGTGTGTTCCGCAAGACAAGCAAAGATTTTTTAATACATTTTGACTTGGAAAAAACTAACAAGTCTTGGTTTACGAGTACCGAGTATCATGTATCACGCATGAGCTTCTTGTTTTGACGCCGAGCATCACATGATCACGACTGAGCCAACTTTTTTCTCTCTCTTGCCCTGCGGAATTGTGGGTAATCGTCTCCCCTGCTGGGTCTTAGTGCTCGTCTCTTACTGGTATAATCAACATCCGTGCACACGGGTACTTTTTACTATAACACTGTGACCACGTGTGTGTGCGCGTAAAACATTTTATTTTGTGTCTGTATGCGTGTGTGTACAGCGCACATGTAAAGCAAAAGCAAGTCTCATTACAGGATTTAAAGATCCATTTTCTCTCTCTGTATCAAGCTGCTCTTTATGTCTGTGTGCACGCGCATCATTGGACAACGTTTCCCCCCCCACCCCACCCCACTACACACACACACACACACACACACAGACTGACCCCTCCTACTTTCGCCTTCACAGACACACACACACACACACGCGCTCTTTCTCTCTGCTCTACACAGAAACACTGCTCTGTCGCGATTCTTTTCAAAGGTAAAGTGCAGGTTGCTTTATTTTTACTTTACAGCAGTGATTCCGTTAGTGTGTCGCTCAGTCATGTGTCATTAGAGACAGTGTTTCCGTTTCCACGGTTGCACATGTGTGTGGGTAACTGTGGCAGACGAGAAGGAGGAGAGGGGAGCTTACTTTAGATTCACACACACACACACACACACACACACAGCACCTGGGCACACAAACTGAAATACTTATCTGTCGGGATTTATTTTAACTTTTTTTTAAAGGTAAAGTGCAGATTCATTTGTTTTATTTTTACTTAATATTTTGTGTTAATTATTTTTATGTATTTATTTTTTGGGCTGTGGAACGAATACTTTGAGTTTCCATTATTTCTTCTGGGAAAATTCGATTTGGTTTACGAGCCAGAATGAATTATGCTCGTAATCCAAGGTTCCACTGTATATAAGCTGAGTGATGCTTGAATTATACTGATTGACTTGACATTTTAGTCTGACAACAAGAATATTATTACATGAAACTAAACTAAAACTGACTGGCTCTGTTTCTTTCTAGTTGTTTTAAAATAACGTGTTTTTAAAAATAGCATGTTTTGCACTGTAAATAAATTCATAACGTGTTTTTAAAAATAGTATGTTTTGCTCTGTAAATAAATTCATAAAAGTTTAACCAAGTCGTGATTATGATTCCTCCACATTTAAGCTGCGTTTACATCAATAGATCATTTAATCACATTTTATTGGCTATATGCAGAATAAGCCAATTAGAGTCATGCACTTCTGTTTAAAAGCTTCTGAACACAGATAATCGCAGAGGAAGTGCAGGAGGAGAAAAAGAAGCCGCTGTCATGAGACAAAATGTCCTTTAATCTGATTAAATTCCTTCCACTAGCATCTTGTTAGAATGATTATTAGTAGAACTGTAATAGAGATATTTTATTTTACAAAACCTTTAATAAGATGTCAGATGCGTTGATGCCTTAATAAATATTGTTAGATTTGTACAGATCATACAGTGACTTTATTCTGTATATATTCCCTGACTCCCAAATATATTTTATTGTTAGAACTGTTAGTGTATCATCTAGTAAAAGTTACACAAATGTACTAAAAATTAAAAAATAGGCCAAGAGTAGCTTTGGGGCGGGGCTAGAATATGAAGTTTTTTTTTTTCATTTTTCCAAAACTCCAAAACTCTGATTGATGCTTCTTTGTTTCCCTGGAAAGGAATAGACATACATTATAACATATTTAAAGACAATGAAGTTGCTAGTTATATGCCACATTTTTTTTTTATTATTTAATATTGTCCATCATGGTTGCCTGGCAACAATGGCCCATAAGGTCTGTCTGCAGATCCTAGACCAGAGAGGGCAAAAAAATTCTACGGGTCTTTGATACCATAGATGGGAATGTGGGTGTGTCTTTTGATTGATATATTGAATTCTTTAAGTATTCATTTCTTGCACATTTATACATTTTTAGCAATTTTTTCACTAACTACCATGAACTAACCTCATGACCTGAGAGAATGCCGTTTGGGTATTCATGAGATCAAAGACATGTCCCCTTACCTCAATATCTTTGGGACCTGACTCTAAGACACTCCTTTCTGTCTCATAAAGACACATGCCCATTTGTCTTCCATTCAAAAACTTTCAACTGTCCCACTCAAAGACACGCCCATCAAACCCACTTATAGTCTCACCCATTTATCCCACTCAAAGACACGCCCACTGGTCTCTGTCTGCAGACACACCCTCTTCACGAAAGCATCCATTAATCTTCTGCCTCAACAGCCAATGTTACTGTAAAGACTGTACAGGGGAAACGCTGGAACATTACTTCCGGGATAATACATGGGAAAAGCCGCAGATCTCGGCATTGGAACACTGAATCCAGCCAATGGCATCCCGACCAGAGTCCGAGCCGCAGAGGGAGCCGCGTGAGCCACGTGTGCAGCCTCGAGCTCTGCCGCCAGCTGCCGTTTCCACTTGTTCCTCCTGTTCTGGAACCAGGTCTTAACCTGCGTCTCGCTCAGATGCAGACTGGAGGCCAGACACGCCCGCTCAGCGCTGCTCAGGTACCGCTTGGCGTCGAACGCTGACTCCAGCTGGAACACCTGGCTCCGTGAGAACACAGTGCGTGTCTTTTTCTTCCCTGTATCTCCACTGCTGGATTTATCATCACCGGCGTTGTCAGTGCGCTTATCGCTGCATGGACTCAGTGACCTCTGCTCATCATTATTATTCTTGGTGCCGTTGTGCAGCGTGTGTTCTTTCCCTTCTGGTGATGGTTTGTTTACTGGAGCACCTACGAGACATGATGTGGAAATAAAAACAAAACAATTAGGCTAATAATAGTTATTATAACTATTGCACGTGCCACACCACCAGGGGGCGCTAGTAGAAATTTCAGCCCCCTTCTCTGTATCTTTAGCGAGTATTTTGCGGCTACAGGGGTATATGCAGTGTAGTTTTAAACTTTTAGGCTGTAGACAGTGATAATGCAACTTACGACTTTTTTGCGAAATAGCGATGATTTCAAAGCAACAAAACAAAACCACTGACTCAAATGATTCCTTGTACTGATCCTATGCAGTCTGACGTTCCTCTAGTTCCTACAATAGTTAAAGAATAACTGTAGTTTTGTTTTATCCGGTCATATATGTTTCCTCATTAAATATGTACAGACATTATAAAGAAAATAAAAGCTTGGAAATAAGTCGGCGAGTTTGTCGGTGTGCCTTGTGAGTGTAAGTAGCTAGAACAGTTCTCAGCTGGGCGGAGATCGAAACCAGTATGATATTGATCCTGTAGCAATGAAATTAATTTTATTTGTCTTTATCTAGTCAGATTAGGAGTCGATTTATAGCTACTACCATTTCTTATTTATTTCTTGATAATTTAAGGAAATGCTAGACAGGCCACGCCCACAAGAGACAACAGTAGCAGTTGGTACTCGCCCACAAGGGACTCCGGACCTCGGTTTACTCTTGGACTTTCAACCTGTTGTTACTGTTGGAGTTCTGTTAAATAACCAAAAGCCAAGCTGCTTAGATTTTATAACAATACTAATATTTATAATACTTAAAAATTTTTATTGAAATTACATTACAGTTAGAATCATGTTTATATTGTTAATGTCGGTTTTATCTTGTTTTTCTTTATGTTTCTTTATGCATCTTTTATCTAGATGAGTTGCCTATAGCATACCTTACATAGGAGTTTAAAGGTCACGGTTCAATTACATGCTAGCTTTATCTGAATATTACCACATGCACCTTCCCGGGAGACAGATGACACTAAACATGTCAAACTAATGTTGAGGAAAAGATTAGTTTGGTATTTTATCTCTAGTGACGTATTTTTTTTTTAAATATATTTTTTGCTATATATAATTATTTTTATTTTTATGTTGACTGTGTCTGTCTAAATACTCCTTCTGTCTGGACCAAACATTCCTCCACAGCAAAATCAGCATGTACGTGAAATCTCAAGCCTTTCAAAGTGTTCAAATGTTCTATATTGTTCTAAATTCAACACTTTAAAAAATTACCTGTAAGTATTTTAACACAATAAAAGAGTTAGGTATTTAAAAAAAAAAAAAAAGAACAAAAAGATGTTTAACATTTTAAAAAGCAGTATCAGGAGTTCAAACGGAACTCTTTTTGAGTAGTATAGTAGTTTCTTTTTTTTTGTAAGGCATTAATTTGTAAATCTTTTATCATGTGCTTAAGTGTTCGTCTCTAATTAGCACATTACATATTAATAACACTGTAATATGAAGAAGTAGAATTTTAGAATTTCTTCTTAAATCTACACTTAAAATAATTCTGTTTGCATTAAAATGTGTTATTTTTTAAAAATTGTATTACGATTATATATATTTTTTATATATTCACACTGTATATAATCTAGTTCATGTTTATATGTAATCTTCTTCTTCTTCTTTGTCTTTCGGCTGTTCCCTTTCAGGGGTCGCCACAGCGAATCTACCATGCACTATTTCACTATGATGCACTATTTAATTATTTATCATCCTCATTGAAGCATTGTCTAAAATAAATAAGCTCATCAACAGACAATTCTTCTCTACAGTATGCATTAAAGCACAATGTGTGTACACTAAGCAGAGGGCCTGTGTGTGTGTGTGTGTGTGTGTGTGTGTGTGTGTGTGTGTGTGTGTGTGTGTGTGTGTGTGTGTGTGTGT
>JAQQZT010000006.1:25787697-25801606 GCA_030068275.1 Clarias platycephalus | reverse complement strand
TGTGTGTGTGTGTGTGTGTGTGTGTGTGTGTGTGTGTGTGTGTGTGTGTGTGTGTGTGTGTGTGTGTGTGTGAGCAGTGCCATGTTAACACATTGTCAGCTACATATCAGTTCCTCTAGGCTGAACTATTATGGGATTTTCTGAAAGACTACTATGTATGCAATCAGGAAGTAGGAGGATTTATGTAAGATGATATATAACCAGTGATGTGTTTTATTTTTTCCTGACTCATGAATCGTTCAGGTTTAGTTTGTAAGAGAAAAAGTTCCTCTACTCTTTGCCAAATGTACAGCTGGTAAGGTGAGGTACGATCAGGTCAGGGTGGCTACCTGGGCAGGCGAGCAATTGCTGATTGAATAAAATATTTACATTCACCTGTTCGGTAGTGATTTCTCGTTTTACAGGTGAGTTTCCAACTCGTTCTTACTTTATAGTAATCAACGAAATCGCACTGAAGAACCAAACAACCAACCAAACAAAAATATTAGTAATCAATATATAATATATGTATATAGTAGTATTGTACTATATACATATATAGTACAATCTATATTGTAAGTTTTGAAAGCAATTAAAACAAACAGGTATTGTATCAAAAAATACATAAAACAATATGAAAAAGATTTAAGTGTTCTCTAAAAGAGTAATTTTACGAGAATGTGTATGTGTGTGTGTGTTGGGGGGGGGGGGGGGGGTAGGGGGGGTGAACAGTGGGTAACTTTACCATGTCAAAACGCTCAACAAAACACTCCTGACAGCATTTTTGTAAAACATTTCTGCGACTATTTTATTATGGCTTCTGGAGATTGGGATCAGGATCCTGAGTAGAAAACCGCTTTCTTTTGCTCTGGTTCTGATGATAGAGTCCGGTGAACCTCAGAAGTGAAGAGTGGGGTGCAGGGTGTTGATTTTATTTATTTGTTTATTTAAGTTTACAGCTACCAGCACATGAGCAGAGTATTGTGGAATAATTAAATAAAATCTTAAAAACTTAAAAACAAGTCTATAAATGATGTAGGAATAATTGAACCTGACATTTTTTTGGTCAGTTTGGACCTGAGTATGTTAGGTTCAGGAAATAAAAGTACATTGGCTTCAATAAACAGTTAAAAAATTATTGTAGACATTTTAATAATTATTTCAAACGCAAATTATTTGGAGATATATATATTTTTTTAATTACTGTATTTTGGGGATCTGCAGAATTAAATCTGCATTTAATAAATATAACGCATAACACAGTGGACATTTGGGGTGAAAAGTATTTAAAACTAATTTTAGATTATTAGATTACTATTTTTTTTTTTTTTTAATACTGAAATTACAGTAAATTAAATGATTCATATTTTTTATTATTTAATATTTAGGATTTTATTTCTGTCACTGTTGAAATCGAAACAAGTGTGTGGTATTGATCATTGAGTTAAGATATTGATCTTAACTCCTTTAACGTTAGAGTTTTATCTTTTCTGAAAATTGGTGGATTTGATCAGAAATCTTTATTATCAGCTCGAGAGGCAGTAAAGAATACATTCCGTATAAACATTTCGGAGATTTTTTTTAAAGTGCTTATTCTGGTGGTGTTTACATGTGTTTCTAATAGAAAGCATTGCATTTTACAAAAACAGTGCAAATAGTTTTAGAGTTTTGGACCTTACTGAGTGAGAGAGCGTGTGTGTGTTCGTGCGCGCGCGCGCGTGTGTGTGACTGTTTATGAATGTTGGAACAGAAAGAAGAGAATGTTTTATTATAAGTATGAATATGAGATGCACTCACTCGGACGCGTTTTGGAGCAGCGTGTGTGTTGGAGTTTGCAGAAACACTCGGTTCCGCTGCTCTCCTCCTCTTCAGCGCTGCAGCCGTCCGAGGACACCGAGAGCGCGCGCCTCCTCTGCGCCACCGACACCGCTGCCGCCGTCGCGCGCGACCCACCGGCACCTGCAGCTCCAGCTGCGCCTCCGCTTCCTCCGTCCTGCCTCGTGCTCTCCGCCGCGGTGCCCAGGATGGAGCGGATGGTGAAGCTCGGGGCTGGAGACTGATTCATCATCATCATCTTCATCATCATCATGATTATCATCATCACCATCACCACCGGTGCAGCCGCATCGCTCACTCACAGGAAAATTAAAAACAAACTATAGGCTATGTATATATATATTTTTTCCTATTTCTTTTTCTATTATTTTTTAAGACTAATCCTCGAGACACCCGACTAATCCCCTCCTCATACACTCGCCCCTTCTCTCCTTCTCTCCAGTCCTCTCAGGAGTGTGTCTGATGCTCCATTTTCTTCTTTTTTTTCCCCATGCATGCATGCAGGCAGGTAGATAAATGCAATGCAATGCGCAACATGGAATGCCTCCAAGCCCGAGCCAATCAACGCGCTTTAAAGCTCAACCCGAGGGAGGACGACATGAGGACACAAACCTGCTCCAGCACGACTAACACATCTCTTAAAATATAGAGATCATAATGTTTAAAAACATCACAGAAAACACTTAAACGTGCACAGAGACAGAGAGAGAGAGAGACTGCTTCCGGTGGATGATTTAAAATAAATCAAGAAATCTAAATGTAAATTAGTTAAGTTATTAAAGCTTTAAAGCTGCCTAAATTCCTAATTAAAGAAAGATTTTCTTTTTCACACACATAATCATAATCAGTAAACACTATTGGGTTTGTCTATTCTTCTTCTCTTATTATTATGATTATTATGATTTTTATTAGTAGTAGTAGTAGTAGTGTTTGTTCCTTTTTTATCTAAACATAAACAACAACAACAACAATAATAATAACAATAATAAACTTTTTTATAATAATAATAATAATAATAAAAATATTATTATTATTCTTGTTGTTGTTGTTATTATTATTATTATTATTATTATTTTACGTTATTCACGATAAATCACATGCGTGTGTGTGTGTGTATGTGTGTGAGAGAGAGAGAGAGAGAGAGAGAGAGAGAGAGAACGCGCGCTCCAAAACACTGGATATTCATAAATAAATACATTAATTAATTTATTAATAAAAGATCTATCATTCATTTTTTATAACTTCGTAAAAAAAATCTAACGTGAATTCTTGCAAGAGTAACAAAGTTTAATTATTATTATTATTATTATTGTTGTTGTTGTTGTTGTTGTTTTTTTTGTTGTATTAATAAATAAAAAACAAGAGTAAATGCATTACAAACATCCAAATGTATTAAAAGAATAAAAGAAAGACATTAAAACTGCACTCTTAATGTTTTTTGTATCAGCAGATTTTTTTCTTTGAAGCTAGTTTTTCATTTTCTATGTTATTTTATTTATTTATTGGTGCATCAGGGTTTTTTTTTTTTGTCCTTTAGAAAAATGTTCCTCCGTAAAGACCAAACGATGCAGATGATTCAGCTTCAGCTCTTCACACTACATTGTGTTTATACATCATTCGCACTCAACCTTTGACATTTTATTTTTATTCTGCTGACTTTGTAAGCTTTTCAGAGCTTTTAAATGATGGATGCAGCGCTATAATTACTGGACAGTGAGTTATGAGGGCTTATAACATTGTGGTGTGTACACTGCTCTGATTTATAGAATAAACAGGTTGTGTGAGGAGCATGGAGAGGAGTGAACGCACATCATATCAATATCTCTATAATATCTCAGTGTGTGTTCGGATTTGAGTCAAACACACATTACACACATTACAACCTGCTGCTGACTTTATAGTTAATGCGTGTTAAAAAAAAGAAAGAAAGAAAGAAAACGTCACACTCCTTTTAAAAAATATACACAAAAAATATAAGCACTCGTCCCTGCAGATGCTCGCAAATTAACATCCTGTTTCCAAACAAATATAATCATGAAAACGCTCTTAAATAGCATTAATATTCCGACCATGCACACACACAATTATGACATGATTACAACTGTTTATGGATAATATTTGCTTAGTTGAAAACATATAGGCAATTAAACTAATTTAAGCAAATAATTTAAGCAAATAAAACTGCATATTGCTTTTATTCTTACACAGTTATTTCATAACAAATTATTTATTCATAAGTTTCTTTTTTTATACATTTGCGTTTATTTTATTTTTGTATTACTTTATTAAGTATTTATTGTTTATTTTTATCTGTCGTTCATACCTGAGACACACAAACAACAAAAATAGCTAAACATTTAGTTTTTTACTCAAAAGATGAGTTACGGTTGTTATACGGTCACTCGTGTTTATTTATTTATTTGCAAAGAAACTCTTTTTTTTTTTTTTTAATAATTTTAACTTCATTCCTGCTAATAAACTCTCGACATGGAAAAATCTCACGCGTAGAAAATTTTCAATCAACCAGTTTTATTACAGCAATACAATATCAAAATCTGTCTCATATACACAACATTGCATTTCTCACCAGCATGATTCATGTTTATTTACAACACCCTTTATATCTATTTATATATAAATATGTACACTGAGAAGGGCAAAAAAGGACCAAAGCAAACTGGAAGGGTTTAATGCAAGGTTGATGACGTCACTGATATAAAGGTGTAAGACAGGTGGAGTTAATCAGCGCATGTGTGCGCACACACTGATGTGGCGAAATCTAACTAAAACATGTTTATGTACTTACATAAACAAAATATACATAAAGGAATAAAACAGAAATCACCGTTTGCTTATTTATGTGTTTGATGTGGGAAATAATAATAATAATAATAATAATAATAATAATAATAATGCACCTGTCGAGCTGATTTTTCTTATTCAGCAATACAAGAGTTTGTTTCCCCCCTCCCTCATTTCTTTATGTTATTTCATTAGAAACATTAGATGACGGTGCCGCGTTATAAAGTGTTCATTGATGTAGGCAGTGAGTGGTAGGTGAAGCAGGAGTTCATACGGGTCTGAGCAGCGGCACGGCGGCGACCACCGGATGTGGGTAATAGACCGGATGTGGGAAAGTGAGAAGAGACTGTGCGGCTGTGGCGTGGGCGGACGCGGCGCTCGCGGTGTCTCCGGCCGAGCCCTCGCGGTAGAGCACCGGGACCGGGACCATGCGGCGCGCCGCCGTGTGACTCAGACTGGCCGCCTCGAGCTCCGCCGCCAGCTGCCGCTTCCACTTATTGCGCCGGTTCTGGAACCAGATCTTCACCTGGGTCTCGGTGAGCTGCAGGCTGGACGCCAGGCACGCGCGCTCGGCGCTGCTCAGGTACCGCTTGGCGTCGAACGTGGACTCGAGCTGGAACACCTGGCTGCGCGAGAACACCGTGCGCGTCTTCTTCTTGCGGCACGGCGGTCGCTTGTCCGCGCCCTCCGCCGCCGCGCCCGCCGCTTCCGGTGCGTCGTCGCGCTTCGGCTCGTCGGTGTCGCTCTCCTCCAGCAGGATCTCATCCACGCTTTTGCTCTCCTCGTCCTCTTTGGCGTCCGGGTCTAACGCGAGCCGCGGCTCCGGCGAGTCTCTGTCTGTACCAGACGCTGGGGACGAGTCTCTAACCACCGGCCTCTCCGTCACTGTGACCACACACACACACACACACACACGGTAAACACACAGGTAATGCTAATACCACACTTCATGCACAGGCATTCTGAAATAAAAAGCATTCCGGATTGTTCCAGCACACTGGGTGTATTACCTATTAATATATTAGTCAGTTTTGTTAATTTATGTTGTTAATTTATGTTGTATGTAGGATCTTAGTCCTGGATGAACGTTGTTTCGTTGCACTGTGTACTGAACTGTATATGGCTGAAATGACAATAAAAGCCTACTTGACTTGATTTCCTGAAATATGAATCATTACTCTAATGATCGTTCTGTTCCCGTGGCGAAACCCTACACTCTCAGAAATACTGTCCTCTTCATCCTCAGGTGCACCTTTTTAACCTTTTTTAACCTTTAGCAGGAAGGTGTATGTGCATTTCATTAATGTTTTAGGAGTTAAATGCACACAATAAAGGAAGTAACTGCGCTCTTTGTGGTACTAAACCAGGCTCGGGGTAAGGTACAGTACGGTGTCCTCATATCTGTAGTGCGGCCTAGTGATTGTTCAGCAGGGCAATAATCTGCACCACGAATAGTTCCTGAAAGAGCATCACACTTTTATTTAAAAACTTTACATTAAACAGTTCCTGAGTCTGGGCTTCTGGAAACAGGTGATGTTTCTCTCACATTGCTTCATTTTTCCATTTCAAACAGGAAACGCGTTTGTTTAATAACAAATATTTGGTTAGAAAAAAGGGAAATGTTTTACGCAGGATCCTGTTTATATCATCACCAGTCAACCGACAAAAGAAATTTAAAGGGAATTTTATATATTATTCTTGGACTAAAATTTAACACACCTTCACCTTCTGCTTTATTGGTGAATTTTATTTAAAATGTATTTAAATTCGAGCACAGGTAACTCTAATCGTGCGTAAGTCTAGCCTTTTAATTATTATCTATTTATTCATATATTTAATTAAATAGCAGTTTAATTATCAGCCAACTCTCCCTAGTGTATGCTTTTTAGACACCTTAGTTGAGACACAAATTGGGGTCTTATGATGAGAGTGTCACATGATCTAGGGGTAGATCTAATTTTTAAAAAATCGCGATTTCATGCAAATGTTATTAGACAATGTCTATTTTTATGTATTTTGTTTTCATCCTTTTTAAATATGACGATAATGAAAAATTCTGAAAAATATGCTAGAAAGTAAATATTACCCGTTAATTGTGGCGACCTGTGGATGTGTTAACCACGTTGTCGGGACTTTAATATCTGACAATAATTAACGCATCATCATAACGCATATTAAATTAATGTATTTAATACTAAACTATTATCACTGAAAAAGTGATAAAGACAAAGTGTAAAAAGTGTTAAAGGCAAGTGTAAAATAAAGATATGTTAGAGATCATCACTCATCACTCACTGCCTACATTAATGAACGATTTATACCGCGACACCGTCATCCAGTGTAACTAATGGAATAACAATCGCTTGTTTTGCTGAATAAAAAAATCAGCTCAGCATGTGTATTATAATTATGATAATAATAATAATAATAATAATAATAATAATAATAATAATAATATTTTATTATTATTGTCATCATTATTATTAATAATAATAAATAACAGTTCAATCGTATTTATTTTCTAAATAGCTGAAATGTGTAGAATGATGATCATGTGGTTGTACACGGTTAATCAGAATTAGTGTACTTATTACAAAAATAAATTCCCATCTCTTTAATTCTACACTAATTATCTTATTTTTTCTTCATTATGGATCCAATTAGACACTGAAGATTTTAGCCGACATAGACATTAGGATAGATTTAGTGAGCTAAGGGTATTAAACAGAATCTTCTCGCTGGTTTGGTGCAAACACGGACTTTTGTGTCTCCAGGTATATGCACTATGAACGTTTTTTTTTTTTTTTAAAGGTACTACTTTTATATTTCGAGGTGAAACACAGATGTTAAAAATGTCGACTGTACAGGAAATAAGAGTACCACCCGAACGAAAAGTAAATGTATAGTTTAGCACAGTTTTTATTGAGAGCTTGTTCGAATAGAAGAGAATAGAATATTTATAGCATTATCTTACTAATTAAAAGGACTTTATTTTATACTTTATACTAAATTGTACTTTACCTTGTAGGGTGGTACCTTTAGCCCAGTACGTGCATTGTATACTTTACAGGTTTAATGCCTGGACATGTGAGCATAATTAAAAAAGAATATCTTTTAGAACAAGTTGCATCAATGGTCCCTAGGGTCCAATTATGTGCTTTAGATTATTTATAAAGGTACTAAGCTGCAAAAATTAAAATGGTACCTGAAAGAAGAATGAAGTATCTTTTTTTTTTTTTTTTTTTTTTTAAATCAGAGAGTTTACACAATATAATCAGAACACGCAAAACTGATGAATAATTATTAGCATAATATATATAGCACATATGATTTCTTACCATAATACATAATACACATTCAGAAATAAAAACAGTACAAAACTGCTGATTTGGTCCTAACAAGGCTGTGTCTTTAGTACCTTTAGTGCATTAAAATTATTAAGTAGAGTAAGGTACATGTTCAACTTTCCAGGTTAATACTCAGAAAAGAGAAGAGAGGCAAACGAATGGGTGAGAGTGATACTCCAGATAAAGACACGGAAGAGGATGGATCAGTATCCGGTTATAAGAGTGTTAACGTTTAAATCGTATATAAATATACTGATAAAAGGTCCAGGACATGCACCTTATACAGGTAAAAGATATAAAGGTGCCACCATGGCACCACCCAAAGAGACACATGGAGAGGGTCTAGTAGACTGTCAGAAAGTGTAATCTGGTGCTTGTGGTGTGTGTGTGTGTGTGTGTGTGTGAAGTCTGACCTGCAGTTCTGTGTAAGTGTCCGTACGGGTACCACCAGTGAGCCGCTAATCCGAACCTCTGCACCGGCAACTCAAACCGGGGAAAACTCAAGTCTCCTGCGCGCGCCAGAGAGAAGCCGTGCTCCAGCAGTCCTTTGGTGGAGTTCATGATGGCTTTGGGTTTGATCAGAGTGGGCTTGCTTTCGCAGTTCAGAAGATTTTTGATGGAGAACGGAGAGTCTTTAAACGGGCGAGTCTCCGGCGTTGTCTCGGCCATTGGATCACCATAAAACACACACACACACACACACACACACACACGCTCACACACACACACACACACACTCACACACACACACACACACACGGTCCTTTTCCTCCGGAATGTCTCAGGAATAAAATGTGAAGCTTTTAAGATTCCTTACGCGTTCCAAAAATCGCGCTAAACATAGATAGATAGATAGATAGATAGATAGATAGATAGATAGATAGATAGAAGGATGGGTGATGAATGGACGCGTCTGGAGGGTAATGATGAAATCAAAATGTCATCCAAGTTAAATGCGCACACTGAGCTCTGAGCACAATGGCAAATGGGATTTAAGGAGGAATAACATGGCTGAGAGAGAGAGAGAGGAAGAGAGAGAGAGAGGGAGGGGAGAGAGAGAGAGAGAGAGAGTGTGTATGTGTGACGCTCCGCCCTGTGTGTGTTATTGGTCTTGTACTACAAATTAGTCAGCAGTAATTAGACTACATCCTAAACAGATATGATGCCACCCTGGGCTACAAAACACCACGTGACCCGTTATAACACCCTCATTAACACGGAAATAAATGCCTGATTAATACTCAGCTGTGATTTCTTTTATAACTCACACTCAGGATTCACATTCAGATAAGCAGTGTTCATTTCTAAATGACGTATTTAACACTTAAAAAAATTATTATTATTTTTTTTTATCTCCAACGCATCATGCAGGTCTAAGCTAAGTGATTTTTTAAAAATAGATTTTCTTGCGTTTGGATAAAACCAGCCTAGGATTTGAATATGATGAACGATATTAGAATAAATGGTGCAGTAAAAATAGTTTATTAAAGACCTACATCTTTAGATATTTTTCCTTCAGGGCAAAAAAATCATGAAATGATGGACAGCTTTAAAATCTAATAACGATTCTAAAAACAATTATTTATGCTTAATCGCGTTTGCTAATTTAGGAAAATAATAAACAATCTCTAGAACAAGACTATATTTAATGTAATTTAGTGTTTGTTGTTTATTTTATTATTGTTTGGTTGCAGAAACAAATCTCAGATTTAATTTAATGTAAACTGCATTTAACTAATATAAACGGGAACCAAAACAAATATACTTGCGACACTACATTAAATTCGATAATTTATGAATGGAAATGAGGTAAGCTGTGTATTGAGTCTTTAAATATATTTTTTCTAATTAATCAACAAGACCACGTTCTTCCTTGCGGCGTTATTAAATATTTATATTTTACACGACCACAGATTTAATACACTTTGCATTTTGCAATTTGCAGTTCAGTGTGAGGGATGGACTGAGCGTGCGTAGTAGCGCCACCTGGTGGTCAGAAAGCTGCCTAGAAAAAAAAAAATCTAGAGATAGGATTTCAGCTTATTTCTTATGTTTATGTTTATTTTGTACTTTTACAAATAAAAACACAAAACTAAAATAAATGAACCCTTAATTAATCATTTAATCATTTGTAGTTTTTTATTTTATATAATATTATATTATAAATACATTACATTATATACAATATATGTGTGTGTGTGCACTTAAATTGTAATTTAAGTTTTATAATTTGTGTTGAACTGCATGGATTTCTTTAATTTCAGTATATCATACTATACAATAAATAACCTGGAATCTTGAATTAAATGATCTAGCAACTAGAATTTGCAACAGCTAAACATTATGATTGCATTATTATTATTATAATAATTATAACACACACACACACACACACACACACACACACACACACACACACACACACACATGTTGATTGGTTTTTAATAACCAACCAAACACACAAATGCCAAATTGATTGACACTTCATTAACTCAACAGCAGTTTATCAATTTCATTATCTAAAAAACAAACAAACAAAAGAAAAACTTCATCATTTTAGAAACATCAGTCTGCCTACAGCTTATGCTTTGGACTGAGAGAGGAAACCAGAGAATGAAACGCACTGAGCATGGGAAGAACACAAAACTCCACACACACACATCCTGGAGGCAGGTTTCAAACCCCCCAACTCTGAAAGTGCTAACCACTGAGCCATTGTGACATCTAATAGAGGAAAGTAAAAACACAGCTTGAAAACTGAAGTTATAGATTTCTCAGTTATGGAAGAATTATGATATTTGAGCTCACCAACAGTCCAATCCCATTTCATGGCCCATTGGAAAAGCACTTCTACTGCTTGCTTCATAGCTGAAACTCTGGTTTATGAGCTCTCATAGGTTGTAAATTCTCTACAGATCACCTCAGTATTGGCGTTTTGACACACCAGCCTGTACTCTGCATTATAACCTTCAGTACAGATACAATACCAGAGCTTGTGTTATAGCGCATTACAGCATTTTCATATGATTCGCCATTATTATAAATCCTGTATTTATAAAACTGAGGATACAAAAATGTATACACACTTCAACATTGATAAATAGACGCCTCTCTTCTGATGATCACATGATAGCATCAACAATGTTGCGACTACTGACATCTTTAGAGGAAACATAACACTACACTTTGTTGCCATAATTCAATTCGAGTTTAAAAAGGGCACAGATAACATTGGTTGTAGTGTGTATATATTTTTTTGGTCGCCTCTGTTTATTATGGCATGTTACTAAACCTTCCCAAGCATACAATGTCTTCTATGATCATGTAGCAGGCATTATAAGGTGTGATGTACATTATGTAGCATCATGCAGCTTCTTATTATAAATGCATAATCAACACTGTGTCTTTAATTACAACCTGCTATGTTTTATATCATGCTGTTTAGCTGTTATAATGTGTCAGGAAATTTTAAGGTTATACACTCATGCTTTATACGGTGTGATGCCATTATGAGCATGTATGAGGTGTATGGCAGGAACAACAACACATTTTCTATTATGTATGAGCACCAAATTTGTGCTAATGAATATACAAATTATGTAAGAATATTTTAAAACCAAAAATAAACTAATAAAACCACATTATAACATTGATATGAAGTACCAGATTTAGTAAAAATAGCCTTTAAAAGGACTGCTGTGGATATATTTAAAACATTATACTTACACAAGTCTTATAACATCGTCACCGGACAGGAAGGTCAGCGATGCCTGGGGTAACATGTAGGCTTGTATGCAGTCATAATGGGCATAAAGGAGAAAACACAGAAGTCTATATCTTATGAAATAATTGTAAAACTGAAGTAAGGGAAGTAAAATAATCAAAAAAGTGTGAATAAAATAGTCATAATGCTTAAAGATGTTTGGTGTCTGAAGTTTGTTTCTTCATTTTTGCATTAAACACACAAGGCTAATCTAGCTAATGTGTTTCAGAGAATTTACAGATAGCAGTTTAGGCTAGCGGATAATAGTGAATTAAATGTGCACTATGTAAAAACATTTGTCCAAATGAAGATGCATGCCCTTTGATGTTCCCCTTTTTGCTAATTTTAAAAAGACAATATATAAAATATTGGCATGAAATGTCATTAGATAGTGGTTATGAGAGTATTTACATGCAAAAAACATCGGATTGGCATTTTGTGGTTACATCAAGCTGTCAGATAGTTTAACCGAATATACACATCAAACACCAACAGTCAATACCAACACTCATCATCATCATCATCCTCATCATGATCATCATCATCCTCATCATCCTCATCAACAAACACTAACCTTGTTCATTAAACATATTTCATCACATGCCAACATTCACCAACAATAAAAAAAATATATTCATAATGTTTTAAAAATAAAATTCATAAAAGAACAAGAGTCACCATCAAAAAACACACTATTTCCATTAAACACCACCAAAAAACCCTTTCAAATACCATTTACATCAGCATTCACCATTAAACACAAACACTAACAATCAAACACCAAGATTTGCCATCAAAAATACAAACTATATCCATTACAAACCAACATTCACCATCAATAAACCACCAACTTCCTCTCTTAAGCACCATTTACCCCTTACACACCAGCATTCACCATAAAAAAAAACAAGATTGACCATAAATAAACTTCCAACACACACCAACATTCATCAACAAACAACCTATAAACTTAATAATAAACATCATTTTTCTACATCAAACAACATTCATTAATAAACACAGATATTCATCATCAAAAACCAACATTCACTAGCAATGAACACCACCACTCACTGTCAAACATCAGTTTTCTCCTTTGAACACCAACATTAAACATCAAACAACGTTCTACATCAAACACCAACATCCATCAATACCAGCTTCCACCGTCACAAATACAGCTCTTGATGATTAGGTTGTTTAAATTTTGTACCAGTGTTGTTACTGACGTCCTTTGAGGCAATCATGTGATTGTGATGTTAGACATGCTAATCTTTTTTCAGGAGGCTATAAGTGCTCTTTAATGCGGTATTAGCCTCTTAGCTTCAGCGTAAAGCTAAAATGAACTGCACACAACTGGGTTAAGTAGCAGAAGACAAATGAAGTCATAAGAAATAATTGAGAATCAAAGAGCAATGCATTAGAAAACACAAATCAGTTTCTGGCTTTCTCGCTGGTTATTGATTAATGTAGCTGAGAGGGAAAGTGAGAAAGAGAGAGAGAGAGTGAGAGAGAGAGAGAAAAAGAGAGAGCTAGAGTGGGGGATTACTGTGGAAAATTATAACAATAAATTTTACTCACATGCACCTTGATTATGGATCGATTTCCTAGCGGGGGATTTCTCTTTGTGTTGTACAGAGCTGTTCTTACAGATGTGTAACAATAATCGGAATGTTGATTCTTGCTTTATGTTTAGAGGTGTACTCAACATCTTCCACCATGAAGCAACAGTGCATCTACTAACCATGAGCAAATATAAACGCTCTTAAAATACCAATATTATGTTAAATATATATTAATATTTAACAACATATACTATGGTTTACCAATACACATCAACATTCTCCATTAAAGTGCCACCAGTCGCCACCAATTAACACAAACACCTTCCATTCGACCCCAACATTCGCATTCAGATACCATCATCCATAAGACATTGTCCATCAAATATAAGAGATCATCACCACATCTCAACATTCATAACTTTCAATCAAATGACAACATCCATCATCAAACACCAAGGTTTTGGATCAAACACCAACATTCCCTATCACATGCCAACATCCTCTATCAAACACCAACATTCTCCATTAAACACTACATTCATCAAACACCAACATTCCCTATCACATGCCAACATCCTCTATCAAACACCAACATTCTCCATTAAACACTACATTCA
>JAQQZT010000006.1:25749635-25757135 GCA_030068275.1 Clarias platycephalus | reverse complement strand
AAAGTGACGTTTTTCCATCTGTGACAAACAAGGTGATGCCATCCTGCATGATGCCACTTATCTAAAGTGGTTTTCTAACGAACAGCGTGATGCCATCCTGTCTGATGCCACCGAGCAGTAAAAAGTGGCAAGCCCTTCTATAAGGAACATTCTAAGAAGTCACAGTGATGCCATTCTGCAACAAACAGTGCAACAAAATGTGTCGTGCCACACGCAGGGAACACTGTTGGAAATGAGCAGTGTGATGCCACCCTGCTTTGAAACGGACATTCCGATGCCACACTGTGTGATGCCCGTCCGCAGAGAAGAGTCTCGTGCCTGGTAATAAAACATGCCCTCGTGTTGTTCTGTAATGAAGAGACTCTTGTGTAGTGACTTTTGAGCGGTGCCATGCACTTGGCAGACGTGCTCGCGTGTATTGCGGTGCTCGCCGTGCTCGCGGTCTCGCTGCTGTCCAACGCGCTCGTGCTGATCTGCTTCGCGTGCAGCCCCGAGATCAGAAAGCGTGCAGCCGGCCTGTTTACACTAAACCTGGCCACGTGCAACCTGCTGCTCACCGTCACCAACATGCCGCTCACAGTGCTCGCGCTCGCGGGCCACACGCAGCCAGGGGGTGACGGGCTGTGCCGCGCGGCCGCCTTCCTCGAGACCTTCCTGAGCGCCAACACCATGCTGACAGTGGCCGCGCTCAGTGTGGACGGCTGGATGGCGGTGGTCTTCCCGCTCAGCTACCGCTCCAGGGTGCGCCACCGGGATGCCGCACTCGTGCTCGCCTACGCCTGGGCGCATTCGGTGTGCTTCGCGGCGGCGGCTGCCTGTCTCTCCTGGCACGGCTACCATGCACTCTATGCGTCATGCACACTGCGCGGCACCGCTGTCGCCGGCGACGCCACCGACCCCGCCGACTCCAGCGTGCCGTTTGCCGCGTTCACCGTTACCTTCCACGCGCTCACTTTCCTGCTGTCACTTGTGGTGCTGTGCGTCGCCTACCTCAAAGTGCTCCGAGTGGCGCGCTTCCACTGCAAGCGCATTGACGTGATCACCATGCAGACCCTCGTGCTGCTCGTGGACATTCATCCCAGGTAAGGTCTGCCTGCACGCCACTCCGAACTCGTAGAACTAGACCCCTGGTGTTACTCCAGCAGTGTAGTGGAAGAGCAGCAGATCTTGGAAAGTGCATGAACTTTCTGGACAAAATGAACTAGAAAAAAAATGACACCTAAAAAACCTAAACTATGGAAAACATTAGTTACTCATTACACGTGGAGTTGGTGTGAGTTGCACTGTAGAGTGGATTCAAACATACATGTTCATCTCACTCGCTCATCATCTATACCGCTTTATCCTGTATACAGGGTCATGGGGGGGCTGGAGCCTATCCCAGGAGACTTAGGGCACGAGGCGGGGTACACCCTTGGACAGGGTGAAAATCCTTAGCAGGGCACACACACAAACACACTACGGGCAATTTGGGAACGCCAGTTAGCCTAGCCTGCATGTCTTTGGACTGCGGAAGGAAACCGGAAGTATCCCGAGGAAACCCATCAAGCACGGTGAGAACATGCAAACTCCCTGCACACGGACCCAAAGTGGGAATTGAACCCGGAATCTGAAGGTGCGAGGCGACAGTGATAACCACTACGCCATATTGGCTCATAATTATGGTAAACAACCCATATTTCGTTTATTGAGCAAAACAAAAATAAATCTTTATAATCATGTGTAAGGAATTTTAAGAGGTTGAGGGTTCGAGTGCATGCAGTGTGTGTTTATCACATGAGTAATGCAAGATGCTCCTGGGAATGCATGTTGTTTTTTCGTTTTTTTTCGTTTTTAGGACCTGTTAAAATTACATTACATTATGACCCCTGAGTCCTGAGGGGACAGGGGGACAAGCTGTGCTCCAGCAGGGTTTTACGCTTTTAACTCCAGCACAAAGACTTCATAACTGCATGTTTGCACCGAGAATGCTGGAGTGGAACACATCTATACATTATTTAGTGCAACAAAAGTGCATACAGTCTGCAACCGTAAGCGAGCGAGGAGAGGATTTATTTCATACAGAGTACGAGGACATTGTCAGTCCTTATCTGAGACAATGTTTGAGACATTCTGCTTTGAGACAATGACCATTGTTAAAAGCACTATATAAATAAAATTGAATTGAAAAAAAAAAAAAATTAATTATCGATACCGACACGAGTGACCTACTTCGTATTAATCAGCCAGGTGTCTCAGCGCTGGTGTTAGCAGGATCGCTGTTGTTGAAGGATGGCTGACCTGAAATCGCAAAACCAAGCGTAATGCATTAAAAATGAATTGAGGTGATGTGTATATTGTGTATTGCTGAGTGCTCAGTGCTCGCTGAAGTGAAGTGCATAGCATCATCTCTTGGACCATATTAGTAGAGGAGAAGATGTATCAAAATCGCTTTAATTCTAACCAAAAGGCTCAAATAAAATGTAAATGGTCTGAATAAATTAATGCATTGAATTAATATCCCTCTAATGAATATTAACATATATGCTGTTTAAATTTTTGGGAATGTATGAATCATATTTCACACATTGCTGTTTCCAAATAACTGCACCCACCCCAGTCTTACACGTGTGTGTGTGTGTGTGTGTGTGTGTGTGTGTGTGTGTGTGTGTGTGTGTGTGTGTGTGTGTGGTGTTGCAGCGTTCGACAGAGATGTCTGGAAGAACAGAGGAGGCGACGGCAGCGAGCAGCCAGGAAGATCAGCACGTTCATTGGCACGTTTGTGCTTTGCTTCGCACCCTATGTGATCACAAGGTGAAAGCTTGATACATGATACATACACACATACAGTATATCCAAGAATTAATTAAACACCGGTTATATTAGCATGTCACACTGCACATGAGCCAGTGCCCAGATACGTAAGGAGTGTTGCATCAGGAACGGCATCAGGTGTTAAAAAACCTTTGCCAGATCATCATCATGACGTGTAATGGAAAGTGGAACAGCAACAGTCATGCGGTGGGTTAGGACGAAACGTGTTAGGGATGCATTGTCATAAACTGAACTGTTAAAAAGAATGAAAAGAAGTATAGGGGAAGGATACACCCTGAAGAATGGCGTGGAGGGGGGTGAGGGGGGGGGGGCGGGGGGCACCATGTTTCATCTCAGGATACAGGACAGTGGTGTTAAGACTCCAAACTAATCAACCTCGGGAATCACCATGTTTTTTTTTTTTTTAATTGTACCTCATTTTTGACATTTGTTATTTACTGCTATAATAACATACTATAAGTGCATTATAGAAGCTACATGCTATCAGATCCACTCCTAGTGCACAAGTGCCAGTGTCAACACACAGTACATATTTGTGCTGTTACTGAGAAACAAAACCCAGTTCCTCCGACAGAGCACAATGTACAGTGTTTATTTCTGGATCAAGCAGACTGTAGGTTAGCACGAGATAGCGCATACGCACACATGTTCCCTTAAATAGCTAATACAGTATGTGTTAAGGAATATTTTATCACCTAAACAAACAACAGACACTTTGCTAAAGCAGCGCCGTAAGTGTGGGGCGGAAACCAGAAGCCATTAACGGCCGGTACATTTTCTGTTTTCGGCCCGGCTCTGAAGGAAAACTGCAAATATTGGGACGTTTTACTGATGGCTTGTTAACTAGCAACTATAGAATTATGGACAACTACAGGATGTTTTTTATTAATGTAAAAAAAGCACAGTTGCGACCTTCAGAGGAAAAGGACTTCTTACTGCGGACCAGTGAGAGATGTTTATTGAAACTGTGTAGGTTCTGTAAAAGTCCTGGAAGGATAAGTTACACTCCTTAGTGTTTAGAGATAAGCTGATATAAGCTAAGATAAGCATCTAGAAGGTAATATATGTAAGATAACATAAAGTAAGTTAGGATAAACTTAGGTAACACAACAAATAACTACACAAATTAATTGACTACAGTGCAGCACAAAAAATAAGTATCATGAAAAAAGTACAATTTTCTTTCATTATTTAATTTTAAATAATAAGTGAAACTCTCATATATTGCAAATTCATTACATGTAAAGTGAAATATTCCCGGCCTCTCTTTCGTTTGAATATAGACAATTATGGCTTACAGCAGCTCATAAAAAAAAATAAAAATAAAAATAAATCCAGTATCTAAAAATTTTGAAATTAGAATTTATCTTAAGAACAATTGTACAATATAGAAATTCAGAATGTTTTTTTATTTATGTACTCAATAATAAGGTCAGGGCTTCTTTAGCATGAATTACGGCAACAATGCAGCATGGCATGAAGGTGATCAGCATGTGGCACTGCTGAGGCAATGAGACCTGAGACCAGGTTGCTTTGATAGCAGCCTTCTGCTCATCTGTATAGTTCTGTTAGGTGTCAGGTCGTCTTCCTCTGGACAGTAGCTCATAGATTCTCCATAGGGTCCAGGTCAGGTGAGTCAATCAAGCACAGTAACATCATAGTCAACAAACCAGTTAGTGGTAGTTTTGGCAGTGTGAGAAGGTGTTAAGTCCTGCTGGAAAAGGACATCAGCATCTCCATGAGGCTCGTCAGCAGACGCAGTGCTCTAAAATCCAATGGTAGACACTGCGTTGACTTTGGAGTTGATAAAACACAGTGGACCAACACCAGCAGATGACATGGCACCTCAAACCATCACAGACTGTGGAAGTTTCACACTGGACTTCAAGCAACTTGGATTCTGTGCTTCTCCTCTCTTCCTCCAAACTCGGGGGCCTTGTTTTCCAAATGAAATGCAAAATTTGCTTTCATCTGAAAAGAGGACTTTGGACGACTGAGCAACGGTCCAGTCCTTTTTCTCCTTAGCCCAGGTGAGATGCTTCTGATGTTGACCCTGGTTCAGGTGGTGTGGTTGATACTTGGGATGCAACAGTTACAGTGTGTCTGAGGAAGTTTACTTTGTCGCATGCTATTTTTTGTCTCTGCGTCCTCGTCTGATTCTTTGATTACTAGAATACATCTTGTTCCTTGATTACGCAGCTATGAAACACTAGACTTGGGTGGACTATGTTATTCAGATTGTGCTCTTGTTGTGGATGCGTACACTTCACCTGGACCTTCGATGTTAACCAGCCCCTGCTCAGCACTACCCTGACAGATACTGTATATATAACACACAAATGACTCCGGTGTCGGAAGCTGATGAGCTTCAAGCTCGTTTAAGGACCTTGGAGATGGCTGGTGTGGAAAACAGCCTGCCATTTAATTCAGTCTCAAGCGGGGATTATTCAGCCCTGACACTTATGATTAAGACACTAGAAGAGCGCACTCTAACATAACACTGTGCGTATTGAAGATTTGGGAGTGCTGCCTTACTGATTATCAGCTTCGGTTAAAGAGATGTCAGGATCCCCATACTTCACTAGGCTGGAAAATCGGTTCTTCACTACAGTAGAACACTCACAAATCCTGAACCTACTCAGGTTTAAGATTAATCCACACACATAAAAGCTTCAATATATTAAGGAAACAGCAGCACAAGGTCACAGATAAGTGTTTTTCAGAGGTAGTTTACTGCTTCCTACAGCGTGAGCCCCGGTGGACCTGAACTGCTTACACACACACACACACACACACACACACACACACTGGCTGGCTGACCTTGTAATAGAGGATCTGATGCTGCTTTTACATTTTCACTGAGTGCAGTTTGATGATATATTCCACTCTGATTTTTTTCCCTTAAATTTAATTTTTTCTGGCCTTTATTCAAGGAACAATTCTTCCCGAAAAATAAATTTCGCTTCGCCACCTTGAACAGTCATAACATACTGTATATATTTCTATGTATGACATGTCATACATTAGAAATGATCTTAAAACCGATCTTGAGGCTGTTGTAATAATCAGCAGTGGAGGTTACATTAACACCACATCACACTAACGCATTAACACTGATTACCAGTTAGATACCAGTAAACTGACCCGGCCTTCCAGTCTGATCCCACAGAAAAGCCAATGCAGCACAACTTGCTGAAAAAAAGTCAGAGCCAGAGGCCCTGCAGAGCCACGCCCGGAAGGGCCAGAGCCACGCCCGGGCAGAGTTGGCTCAAGAGGAACCCAAAACCTAGGTGGTTTTAATGTTATGGCTGATCACTCTATATTGTTGTGAAGCGAAAAATAACTGGATTATGTGGAGTGGGTAATGTCTATACCTGATGTTGATTAAAAGGCATCGTTCTAGGATTAACCAGTGATTTGTGTACAGTATATGCATCATAGTTGGATGATTTTTATTTTCTTCCTTCCATTCAGTTTTTCTGAATTTTCTGAAAAGTCTGGCAGCCTTGTGTTTCCTTCCTTTAGCTCCTTTCTAACATGACTTATTCCCTTCCATTACTAATCAAATTGTCATTGCACAAAGGATAAAAGACATTTTAATTCAATTGCACAAAAGGGTAATTTCAGCAGACATGCCGGCCCAGGACTATGCATGCACTTTTGCAAAACACAGCTCAGGGTTGTTGTTTTTTCCTCTTTGTATTGTCAATCATTAAGTATATAATGAAAAGTTATGCTGAATTCAGGACTGCAGTAGTCATGAGTACCGCAGGAACTGTAATAACGGTAATCTTTGTTTTTGGCAGAAATGACCTTCTGCTGTAGGATGTTAATGAGTGCTGATGAGTTATAATAAGCACAGTGCAAAATACAATGAATGTTAATTTATAATTATTATTATTTGTTCTCCTCGCAATTTAATTAACATCTACAAGCATGAAGCTTGAAGTTTTATTTAAAAATTAAAAATAAAAAAATAAAAGGATTGTATGGGGTCGCACCAGGGTAGATTGGTCTGTCATCTTAAAGATTCACACAAATGATGTTCTGGTGTGTTTTAGTGTATTAATGACAATAATGCGAATACCATTTATTAAAGAAATCGTTACAGCGATCTATTGCAGTTATTTTGAGCGGCAATTGATGTATCGCCAGACTGACTCCAAAGTCGAGTTTTTGAAGATTCATTTAAAATTTATATATGTTTGCATTTATGGTCATAATATGTTTCCGTTCCTCTTTCATCCTACAGGTGGCGCTCTAAACTATTCATACAGCACAGCATCCTGTGTGTTAAGACCAAATTATTTGTGAAGTTTGTTTAGAATTGTAACAAAATCTGAAAAAAAAAAAAATCCAATCTGAATATTTATAAAATTGTGATGATTACAAATTCACAACACAAATCGGATCAGCACCTAGAAATCGTGATCACATCGTATCGGATGATCGTATCGAATGATCTCTGGTGATCCATTTATAGGTGCAGGTTCATGTTGTGGTCCATGAAACAACTTAGTTCCTCTTCGCACTTACATTATAGCAGCTATAAACACCCATTCCTTTAACAGTCTCTCTTAAAGTTAATAAAAAACATGTTTTTTAATATAGAAATACAAACCGGATTCCAAAAAAGTTGGGACACTTAACAAATTGTGAATAAAAACTGAATGCAATGATGTGGAG
>JAQQZT010000006.1:25731132-25741883 GCA_030068275.1 Clarias platycephalus | reverse complement strand
GAGCTTCTACGCACAAGAACCTTAAAGATTCCATTCGACTGGCGGGTTCTACGAAAACGATTCACTGGAGATTCCAGAAAGGTCCATTTTCTAGAAAGGGATTTTCTAGAATTTTTTTTTTTTTTTAAGATTTTCGAGAAATGTGGAGAATTTCTACAGGTTTCTACAGTATTCTGGAATGTTCTGGATGGTCCTGTGTTCTGGAGTGGAAGTTAAACACTTCCAGAGCACTACATTTTCTAAAACTGAAGATCTGTAGAGTTCTGAAGAATTCCACATACTGCAGTACGGTTTTAATTTTATTTATTTATTTTTTGCACAGGGGTTCCAGAGAGAGTTGTATTCTCCATGTTTTGAGGATCCTTGATATTTTAAGGATAATGGAATATTTTAGATTGTTCTGAAGACGTGCGTTCTCACTGTGCTGAAAGTTCTGAAAAAGTTACGTCCTGGAGGATGATGCCTTCTCCGTGAGGTCTACAGAATTAAACTCTCTACAGTGATGGATTCTAAAGAGTTCGCTTTCCAGAATTAGAAAGATGACAGTTATAGGAATTCCTGCTTGAGTCAGTTTGTTAGAGTGAATGATTTTTACAAGGTTTCCAACAGCTTGATTAATCTAAAAAGCGACATTTCTAGAGAGCCAAGTTGTCTGAAATGATGAAGCCAAGGAAATTCTAGAACGTTCCTTAAAACTTTGGCCAGTTTGTTGTTCTCAGCTTAAAATTCTAAACTGTTCCAGTTTTATTAACATTTTATTCTGTAGATGGAGAGATTGTACCGAGGTTTCATTTGAATTCCATCCAACTAAAATGCAATGAGTAAAAATCCAGATAAAGTAATAGTCTATAGTACACAGTTCAAGAGAGGGCTGGAGACAAGGCAAGTCGATACAGGTCTCATCCACAGCAGGATGTCCTAAAGTGTTCAACGGACTAGAGCTGAAGATCTGACACTGATTTACAGAGAAGTTACAGAACAGAAGATTTCTAGAAGATATATAGTTCTAAGATTTCTGGAAAGCTCCTCTCTCTAGAATGTGTGATTTGAAAGCGTTCGTCATTGAACACAGTAACAGTCACACCTATCAGTCACATTCAGCGTTTCTTATAGCGATATTGACTTGACTGTGTGCTGCAAGATTCCTCCGAGAGCGGTGAACTGAGAGCACAATGCCGCAACAGGATATATATATTTTTTTTATTTATTTATTTTTTTTTTAATGGATATTGTATGGATTTCTTGTATGGGCGTGATCAAAACAGACCAGTGGAAGCGTACATTTATCCTCGCCCGTAGGACATTTCGAGACGAACAACATTTCATTTCACGATAAACATGAACGGACGATCGATCTGAAATGTAGCGCTAATATCTAGCTCAACCTGTTCTCCTTAGATCGTCTAGTCTAGTGCTGCTATTGCCTGTGATGTGTACCGAGAGAAGATTTTCACTTCATCAGGATTCATTTGAACAACATATCCCTGTTGGCTTTTAGAAAAATTAAGTCTTATCTACTGACTCGGGACAATCTGAGACACTGGACCGTACTGCAGAGCGAATGGTGGAGGAAATCGACGTGGGCTTCAGCAGAACCCTCTCATCCATGAACGGCACCATGTCTCTTGAAACTTCCATTGTTCCCCCACACACGCTCAAGCCGACTCTCTGAGAAACCAATTAAACCACGGCTGGCAGCTGAGGGAGAGGAAAGAGGGAGAGAGAGGGAGAGAGAGCGCTGCGCGACGCTCCCTCTTGGCCTCTCAGACTGTCGGATTAATTGACAGAGATTCTCTGCTCCAGGACAGACGAAAGGACAAATCACCTCCGCTGTGTGTTTAGTGCCTTCTTCCTCCAGTGTAATTGAATTTAGATTGAGATCAGCTAGCACCATGGCTAATAATGCGAGGCTATTTATACTCGAGCTGTGGATAGTGTTTATTCGTGATGATCAGAACAAATTGTGCTTTTGGACTAAACTTAGAATTTGTAGCTCATTTGAATAGATCGAAACGTTGTCGCGTTACGCATGAATCTCTTTTCTTATCTATGAGTACTTTGACCTAGCAACCAACTACCTCTATGTGTACTTCGCTCAGTTTATAGCCAGTAAAAGATGATGAGTTTGTTTTTGCGAAAAAAATAAATAAATATATATATATATATGTAATAACCCATGAAATCGAAACCAGTGTTTTAGGATATGATGTTTCCTCATAAACAAATTCTAAAGGAAAAAAAAAATACATCATCAGCATCTTAGTAATACCGCAGCAGTGTTTCATTCTCGAATCTGTTGATTAACTTTCTATAGAAGTTTTAAATTCTAATCGTTTCCATAGAAACAGCCCATTCGCAGCTTCAGATAAACAGATTATAAAAACAGGTGTTTGTCATAGTTGATATAATGAAGTTTTAGAAAAGGAAGGAGTCTCCAGTGTTAGAGGAGGTTGTTTTTAATTTTTGGTTATATGACAAGATGTATGTGTTTTTGTCTTATTAACTTAAAACCGAGGCTGGTGAAGAAATGACGATTGTAGCTGCTATAGCATAAGTGAGAACAGGAGCTTGTTTTGTAAAAGATCAAATGAAACTATAAACTTTTAAGTAGATTTTACTTTAATTAATGTTTAAAATTGTGTCAAATTGGAGGTGGTGTAAGGGAAATAAAATATTTTAGAACATGCTCTTCCATAGTAACTTTGCAAAATAATCAGTTTATTCCATATTTAATAGCTAGCTAGGCTTAGCTATTTTTCATTAGCTAAGAGTCTAAAATACACTGCCATGGCTATTCTCCACTTCATCCTACAGTATCAACTTGTTTAACCAACTTCCTGTTTCAACATGTTAAACATTACAATTCATCTACAGAAATCAAACACATTTAACATTACACCTAATCTAACATCATAACTTAGGCTAGGATAGCATTGAGAATGCTCAGAGCACTTACATTAGCCTAGAGATGGGCAGAATCAGCCAACACAAAGTTTAGTTTAGAATAAAGTATGTAGGTGAATCCTGGCAGCGCAGGGCATTGTAGACGATTAGATGTTTAACCTTGCGATTGGTAGCTGACTGGAAGCGGCTGCTTGCTGCTGCCCCCTAGCATCAAGATAAAGTATCGCATCCAGTATTGGTACTTCTCGAAAAGATACAAATAAAAAATTCTGCATTTACGATTTCTAAAATAATAATAATAATAACAGCTGATCCTTGAAAATTTGCACCACTTGCGTATTACAGGAACTTGACTGGGAGTTCTCGCCACATCCCCGTACAGTCCTGACCTCACTCCCAGACATTTCCACATGTTCAGGTCATTAAAGGAGTTCCTTGGAGGCCGGTGTTTCAGATGCGAATCAGACAGGCAGCCCGATCATGACTGAGAAATCTTTCTACCTTGATGGTGTCTCTAGTGAAACACTGGGATAAATGCATTAGTGTATCAGGGGATCATATAGAGAAATAAAAGGACTTTTTACTCTCAGAATTGTTTTGTCATTCTGTACAAACAAAAGTCCCGCTTTGACTTGAACGCCCCTCGTATAAAAGGAAATGCGATTGTCCTGATAAGTAATCAACTAGGATGCTAGTAACATGATCTCGTTATCATGTTATCAAATGTGCTTCGAGTTAATAATTTCCACACACCCACGCCGACTTTCTGCTCTCGACTCTGAAGTGTGTATCGGTTACACCACATCACACAAAACAGCCACTCATAATAGATAAGAGGATGTTTCAACAGGCACACACTCGACCTTGTGGGCAATGAAAATGAAGCCGGAGTGATTTGCTCAGAGTCGCGTTTCCCGTTCCGTCTTTACGCGTCCCACAAGTATGGACGCTCTCATTCTGATGCGTTATCGTTCCCATAGCAACGGCTTTCTCAACAAGGACCGACTGTAATACAAGAGGAATAAAACACCAGCGCGTTACCATAGAAACCGCTCATTTATAAGTTTCAGTAAACGCACCGCTCTGAGCCGAGCCCCTGTGTCGTAATCTCAAACGCCGCAATGCAAAGTTTCCTTTTCTGTTCTCACTGACAAACTCAAGTATGAAACTCGCATACAGTATATTAAACAGTAGGATATTAGTTTAAGCTGCCAGGATTGGATTAGAGCCGCTGTAGAAAGCAGGTTATGTAATATTAACATTTTTTATAATCGAGAGTTATGCTAATCCGACATGTTAGGATTGTTCGCCGCTGGTGCAGCTTCAAATTTAGCAGTCCGTCACATTCAGGAGTGCCGACGGGATTTTTCTTCTAGCGCTAAAGATAATGCACAGAAAATCGTGGTTTACACACTTGTGGTTCTCTGATGATAATCTGCTCCTTTGAAGAGGTTACTTGGGGTCAGCGTACGCGTCCTATGTGTCCATCACTATCCTGCTATCCTGCAGAAGGAGCTTCTGTTAAAAATGAATTAGACTCACAGCATGAGTGGAATCTAATCACACCGCTGTGATGTGCATCTGAGATGAGGAAGTGAGGAGCATTTTCCAGATCAATGTTACGATCCCGGTCAGTCCAACACCAGCCTTCGTTTTCTTTTATCTGAATGTTAAATTTGCTCATAACAATAAATGGAAAATGATGTCAAGAACTTCGTAAACAACAACAAAACAAGCCTGTGTATGGTATTGGTGGCTTCTTTCTGAGTACTTTCATCCAATTTGCCTGACTTTTCAGGTGACCAATCAAAAAGTTTAGAAGGAGATGCTCAGCCGTCCAGGTGAAGTTGTCTGGAAGTTGTCATGGCAACTGGACTTCTTTTTGTTAGTTCAAAAACATTTCGCTCCTCATCCAAGTCGCTTCTTCAGTCTGAGCAAGGTTGATTAGGAACCACAAATATATCCCCCAGGGTGGTTACTCACCTGCCCCGAATAGGAAGGCGGATAATAAGGAAGGCGAGATACAGCGAGAGTTGTTAGGATGTGACACCTCAAATACTCCCACAAGACCATGAAAAGGCTTCACTAAGGTCTGGTCTCCTCGGTAGATCTGTGAAGCTTTCTTAAAGGCAGAGGTGGGAGACGGATCGTGTCTGAACCCTCCACCTCGGAGGGCTTTTTTTTTTAAAACTCTCTCAAAATATCTAAAGAAATATCTTTCTGTCCAAAATGTGTCCATCACTATCCTTCCTGTGTACTCCGTCATCCTCAAACCTTTCTCACACTGAAGAAGCCAATCATCTAAAAGAACCACAGCCTCCATGACTTATAATCTCTTTAAAATTGTTTCGAATTGTGCACTCTACTGTAGCATCGTGCTCTGAAAACTCTTTTCACATTAGGTATGATTGATTTGTACCGCGCCCGTACTTGCGTATTCACGCTCTCCAATACAGCAGGTGGCAGGCGCCATTAAACAAGAGAAGTAGAGAACTACTGTAGGTAGTCAATCTTCATTCTAGTGCTAACCACTAAGCCACTGTGCCGCCCACTCCATGTGGAATATTGTTGATATTTTGGGGAAATTGTCGACTCTCTCACGTGCCTATGACTGTAGAGGTCAGAGTATGAGATTGGCACATGGTACGGGCACACAATGATTCCGTATCTGATGTGATTCTGATCCCTGCCCGAGTTTGCTGTATCGTTCTCGAGACCACCTTATCCAGAGGGCTCGGGCACGGTTCCCGGACACAGAACGATTGTGTTCTCACTGATCAAAATGATCCAGACTTTGGGGACAAGTGTTCTCAGAAACGATCCAGAGACCCTAATGTGAAAAAGGCCTTAGTGCTCAAATGTTCATGTCCACTGTATTAAGTACAGTAAGTGCTGAGAGCAAATCAGAGCGCACCCTTCAGGATTCTGAAACTTGTAGCCAAAAAAGGTTCCCGATTAAGATCTTAGACCCTCATCTCCTGTTTGGGTGGATAATTTTCACCATATTTGCACATTCACACACAGTGAAGGACCAATCTATAACAGTTAAGACAAAAAGTAACCCATTAAACAGGAAATCATTTTATGGAAGAAATATTTTCGTGGTTGTATCAGAAAATATATAGAAAAAATGTATATAGAAAATATGTTTATGTTCCTACAATAAGCAGTACAGTTTCACAACTGTTAACTCTCTCTCTGGCTTTATTGCTTTACCACCATCATTACATATTCATATATCATAAAGCATTAAAAAAAAATTTTTTTTAATGAGCTCTTCAGCTTGGGTTGTCTAGCTCTTTCCAATTTATTATTTTTTTTATTGCTTCCGTTCTCTGTTAAAGGGGCTCTATTAATCGAAATTCACTTTTTAGTCATTTTTAGACTTTCAATTGGGTCTCCAAAGTGCATTTCAAAGGAGGAAAAGCATATAAATAAATGAATAAATCAATGTTCATCATACACACAAGGGACCCATTAAAACACACTAAACACTGCGCACTAGAACAGCCATCAAATCTATAGCATTAAAACCCCCTGGACCCCTGAACGTGTGTGTCCTCGGTTTTCTCCCCAGTCTATTTAGTTCGAGCTCTTTCACGACTTCTGCATGGTTTCATTTTCCATCTGCAGAACTTTTGCACAGAATAAGAATACAGGACACTCGAAGGAGAAACGTGTCGTTGTGATGTAACTCGTTGAAATGAACCGACCGTGTGGATATGTAAAGCGCATTTCTCATGTACGTGCTGACGTTTAGTTTTAGAAAATCGAGGGGGAAAAAAATGCGTGAACAATATTTTTGTGTAACCTATTTGGAAGTTCATAAGAAATGTTTTAGAAGTTGTGATAATGTGGATTTTTTTTATAGTTATGTAAATAAGTAGATGAACCGAAACGTCTGTATTTTGACCTCGCGAAATAAAGTACATGAAATAAAGATGGTATTAATATTTAAACGCTGTTTATTAATCTTCTCATTTTTATTACCCACAATGCACCAGGGTACTGTGAAACAGCATGAATTATTTTACACATATTTTTAATAAATGAACACATGTGTAATGTAAACATGCACACATGGAGTATGAAGCTGATTAATGTACATGTGTCACTTACAGGTGCTAATTAAGCCATTAGTCAGCTTATGATTTGTCTACAGTACGTGAGCTCCATGGCAGACCTCTGAAGTTTTCCCTCACGACACGTCTAGCTCAGGGTACAACACTCGGCATATGCTAATTTATTCTAATTAATGCTAATTACCCAACAAGCAGCAATGTGGCGCTGTCCCAGATGCCAGAAGTCAGGTCGAAGTTCCTCGCTCTTTCGAGTGATTTTAAACACAAGAAGACTAAAAATCTATCTAATATTCTGATATATTTTCAGAAAACAACCTCGATCCTGGATCCAGCATCTCCCAAACACAAAAAGTGACTATTTACAGAACATGCGAACATGGCATTAGCAAATTAATTGCATTCTTAAAAAAAATTATAAAATGAAAGGTTTCAGTGGGAAAAGGCACTAAGAAATTCTACTTATGTAAAAATATAGATCATGTGTTAAAATGTTATTTCATTTATTCAGTTAAAATTAAAGTATCCAACAAAAATGTTTAAAAGTTGCTACTTACAAATGTACTCAAATCGGGTGACGAATTCGTACCTAATTTTGGTTCATGTAGGGCTGCTGCTCTTATTCATAACTAACATTACACAATTTGATTATAAAATAATCAGAAATGAATAAAATATTCTGTAATAACTAATATTTATCATTAGCTAATATTTTAACACGTTACTTAGGTTTATGTTTGCTATTAGATCCGCTTGATAGCTTAGCAGGGCCATCTTAAGTTAAAGGTCATCTATTATAAGGCAAAAATCACTTTTTTGGTCATTTTTCGGACATTCACATGGATCTCCATTTTAGACTGTATAAAAAGAGCTGGTCTCACCCACAGGTTCACTGGGGAAATGACTCCACATAAATGGACACACGGGTGGAGTGAATGGAGACTGGCTGTTGGTTACAACATGCCTACTTACCTCTGTTACCACAAGCTAGCTAGCTTAGGTTTAGCTTAGCTAAAAGTCACACATCATTCTGTGTCAAGTCCTACATACCAGTTACAGTACAACCTCAATGCATTGATTACAGTTAGCTCGTTAGCTACAGTGATGCATAGCAGACAGCTAGCGGTTTGACACGTGGTTTTCAGAGCTGTCACTCAAATTAGCCCAGTTAAATGATAATTATGTATCATTTTAATAGATTAAAACATAAACATTCATCCTGTATAGTTGTCATGAATGGGAAATCAAGCTATGGAGACCAAAACCATTTTCTGTTCCAGGCTGTAAAGATGTTTATTTGCAGAAACGACGACGAGTAACCCACAGGAGCACCGATGGGATGATCCTAGATGTCACAGATGCTTTACTCAAAGGTAAGTGTGTGTGTGTGTGTGTGTGTGTGTGTGTTAGAGAGACACTCGAACAGCTCATTTCAAACGGGAGGGAAAGGGGAGAATTTCATGAACGCCAGAACACATGATCTGAGTGGCGTTTCAGCTGGAGCATCAATACACACATTTTGTTTCATGTGTGCCCTTCCCGCCACAATTCACCCATTTTATCCGGACCTGGGACCGGCACCAGATCCAGTGGCTGTGGTTTGGGCATCGTGCTTTAATCAGTGGTTTAATGCTTTAATCAGAAGTCAATCAGAGCTCGCTTCTCATCCAGAGAGCCTGGAAACGTAGGAGGGAGGGGCTTGTTTGTTCTTATGGAGTTTACATATCGGGAATGGAAGCTAGAATTCCATCCTGGAAATTTCGTATCATGTCACATCAAGTTACCGCCAACGTGATGAGAACGTGTGCAGAAAGGATGGATTTATTGCAGCGAGAGAGAGATGAACAGATCATGTGTTTACATGGTTAATATTTACACAGTTGAACCCATTATCGAAGGTTTACATCCCCTATCATTCCGAAAATTTGCTGGGTTTCTTACCAAGTACGACATTTTTATATATTTATTTTTAACAAATATCTACAGCAAAAGTGAAAAAGCACTGAGAAATACATATGCTGACTTGTATTTAGTGAAAACCTAAAACTATTTGACCGTATGACCAGGGCTGGATGTTCTGACCCAACCTGGGTCTCAGAAAGCCTTTCAGAAGTTTCTGTAATGTTTGATATGGACTTAAGCGAATAGACAGTAAATCCGGTCCTGGAGACACAGAGCCGCGCTGTACGTTTGGGACGGAGCCTCTGTTACTGTTCCGCGTTAACAATTCTCACGTTCGGAGATTGGGCCGCGGACATGTGCCAGCGGCGCTCCTCTCCGAGGGCAGTGTGTGTTCTTCACACTCCATGCTTATCTGTAATGAAGCAGCCAGCAGGAACTGAAGCTGCAAATGGCTGCGATTTCAAACAGCAGACTTCACACGAACGTGTCGTGTGTGTTACTGTGAGGAGTTTCAGGTGCAGCGTGTTTTCATTCAGAGGGCAAGATTAGAGCATCGACGTGAGGGAACACGGTTCGCTTTCTTAGTGGAATGTGTATGTGTGTGTATATGTGTGTACAGAAAGCCTCAAGGTTTCTGAACGTCCTAATAAGGACTCTTTAAAGGGAAACACTCTGCTGTAGATTCTTGAAAACAGACTTTAGCTTTAACCTTTATAAAGAGTGGATTTATTTCCAAATTTAAACTTTTATTCTTCACATAATCAACCATATAAAGTACTGTATGATATGCGGTGACCTAAAAAAGGAAATAATAGGGGCAAATGCCAATAGAAAATAATGTAAAATATAAAATCTACAATACTGTATGTATTAATTTAAATTAAATAAAGTGTTAAGTAGAAATATGTGAAAAAATTTAGAGAGTATGAATTATATAAATAAATTGTATAGGATATGGAGCCCAAACTGCTATTATTATTTCAGTTTTAATTTTATATGTTCTCTTGAATAGTCCTCTAAAGGCAATAATAATAATAATAATAATAATAATAATAATAATAATAATAATAATGCATAATTTTCTATAATAATTTCGTTACATTTTGTTTGTTACAGTTACAGTTTGATCTGCTTAAAGATGTGACCAAGGTTAAGCTAATGGGTTAATGTTTTGATAATAGTTTAATGGTGTGACATTACACTCTAATACAGTAGTTTACATAACATTATCCGTCCACAAGGTATGTGGTGAAATGGAGAAGAAGAAGTAGTACATGGATGGTTCATGTTAGAGCCGGTGAGAGTTTTTCCTACCGCTCTGGAAATGCAGTAATATGTTTAATATGTTTACTACTGAACTTTAAGTATTATTACAAGTTATGAGAAGTTCTGATGGCAGCATGATGGCTTAGTGATTATCACTGTTGCCTTGCCCCTCCAGGGTCCAGGTTCGATTCCCCCCTCAGTCTGCATGGAGTTTCCTGTGGTTTCCTTCCACAGTCCAAAGATCAGCAGATTAGGTTAACTGGCGTTCCCAAATTGCCTGTAGTGTGTAAATGAGTGTGTGTGTGTGTGTGTGTGTGTGTGCCATGTGATGGATTGGCACCCCGGACAGGGTGTACCCTGCCTCATGCCGTCATGTCTCCTGGGATGGGCTCCAGGCCCCCCGCGACCCTGTATACAGGATTAAGCGGTATAGACAATGAGTGAGTGAGTGAGAAGTTCTGTACTGTATAGACCTATAGATCTACCGAACATTCATAATTTCTATTTATGACGGTCCTGTACATCCAGCCTCCTAACACACAGTATGAGTGCAGATCAATCCCTGCTATCTGTTATCACCCAGATGAGGATGGGTTCCCT
>JAQQZT010000006.1:25698908-25727938 GCA_030068275.1 Clarias platycephalus | reverse complement strand
GACACAGCTAATCTGTTCTACGGGTAGAGTATATATCAGGAGGTGATGATCTGTGATATCATCACTTTGAGGTAAGAGTGCAGTGTGCATGTTCTTCCCATGCTTCGTAGGTTTCCTTGGGGTACTCAGTCCAAAGACATGCAGATCAGGCAAATTGCCGTAATGTGTGTATGTTGACCGGAGGTCCTAACATGATCGTAAAATGGGAATAAATACAGTGGTACTCATCATTGGTCTCCATGGCACTAGCTGGACTACTGAGGTTCCTAGGTGGATGGATGGATGGATGGATGGATGGGTCTTAGTCTGATTCTAATCTTAGTTTTTATTTGTGTTGTTCTCGGCAGGTCTATATTATACTGGATTTTTTTTGGCATGAGTCGGGTCATAGTTTGACCTGTTAGTATGAATTTTGGACCTAGTTGTTTGGGTCTGTTGGTATTAGACTTGATTTTATCTTTGCTTTTATTTGCATTTTTCTTGGTTTATATGGGACTTATTTTGGTATTGTTTTAGTCTTGGTGTTATTTTTGTCTTGGTTAGTGTGCGTCATAGTCTTGTAACATCAGAAAAATAATCAGAATCAGGTGTTAACAGTTTAAAAACAAATTTTGCCATGATAATTGTTTGGACATGTTTGGAACCACAGATTATCTGTGATTTTCACAATGTCTGGTTTTATTTAGTGGATTTTTAGAGTCTTGTATTGGCACAGATCCTGCATCCTCAACACAGCATTCAGGAAGTCCGCTCTGTTATAGTCCACTAAGAACTTAGTCTCCGTGAGACTGATGAGGAAATGAGGAGCTCTGGGAAGTTTTCAACTCCCTTTTGTGATGGACTGTAAGGCAAAAAAAATACAGATATATTTTTTTCAAATCATGCAAAATAATGCCAGACTATCAGTGATTAACTTACAGAAATAAAATGTATCTCAGGATTCTCGTTTATCTTCAAAAGATATTTTTTTTGCATCCACGTTAATGAGCAAAACGAGCATCAGCTTAATATTCACCCAAATACTGTCCCTGTGGATCTGTATAAGTTATTTTTCCACTGCATATCTGGTAGAAAAGAACCTACATATGGTCTGGAGCAACAGATGGACTGCAGTCAGTACCTTAATAAACACAACATGCAAGACAGTATGTTCAATGTTCAGTGGCTTTGCGGCAATGTTTAACCACATAAGAATTTCTACAGCTTGTTTTTAATGTTGTCTAGTTTAGGATTGGCATTGACAATATTTATTTACATGTAATCCAGTCCAAAGTTTTGGTTGGAAGTAACCACATACATACCATCAGGGAGAAGAAGAGTTTTTGAGAGTAAGGATGCTGATTTGCCTGAGATCCTCCTGTTTCATCCATCGTCCACTATACGATTTGCAGTTTGGAAACGTCAAGGAACCACATGTCTTTGGACTGTGGAGGAAACCAGAGTAGCCAGAGCAAGCCGATCTCACAAGGGGAGAGCATGCAAACTCCACCCACGACCTGTTCACCACTTTAAATGCTGTAAAATAGCTGGAATTATATGATGCGAGATCTTTATAAGAAGAAGGAGAAACCTTTATACAGCATATATAGTGTACATTAGATAATAGTAAACTTCTTTCCTTTGCATATTCCAGCTTGTTAAGAAGTTAGGGTCTGAGCACAGCATTGGGGTTATGGGTTAGGGTTAGGGTTTAGGGTTAGGGTGACACATCGGAGATGGTTAAGGCCCAACAGGGACAGGATGGCAGTGCTGAGGCTCCAACCTCCAAACTTCTGAGCAGTAACCCAGAGCCTTAACTGTCCCTATGATTTGTTTGATGCTAGATCATTTATTTTCACATCAACAGCATGACATCATCATCATCACGCCACTGGTAAGCAAAGCTGCCAACTCTCAGGCATTGAGCCAGAGTCTCGCACAATCACTCATCTTCACACGCTCTCACACCACACTTCTCACACATTTCTCACACTTTCATATTCAAAAAATGTCTGAAAAAGACATGAGCAACATCACTGAGCTCCAGCCTCCTTCTGACGAGTCAGCGAGAAATCGTTTTTATTCTGAAGTCAAATCGCGTGCCCCCAATACGCAGGTGTAATACAGTCGACATGCGCCAGAACGAGTCTCTGCCACTTTGTTCTCTCTAAGTGAAGAGAAATAATATTGGCGTAATCCGTTTGAAATGAGCAGACATTCACAGCTGCGTGAGGCATCAATCACACGCAGAAGAAGGGATAATAATTGGAACAGTCATAACTGTGCTAAACAGATCAACAATCTAATCAAATAAATTGACATTCAAATGCATTTATAGACTGCAGCAAAGTTACACACCAGCTGGAGCAGTAAAAGCGTTTGTGGAGGCAGTGACAGTATTATCCAAAGAGGGAAATACATGTGATTATTTCCTGTGATATAAAAATATTTGCATTGAGTTCAATCATGCAGCACTTTTATATTCACAAGAACACTCAAAAGATAACAAACATGATTAAGAGAAAATCAACCGCACGCGCGAGAGAGAATCAAAACCGTACATGCAGCACACACCCAATTTACAGGTGCATCTCAATAAATTAGAATAACATCGAAAGGTTGATTTATTTCATTAATTTAATTCAAAAAGTGAAACTCATATTATCTAGATTCATTACACACAGACTGATATATTTCAAGTGTTTATTTCTTTTCATTCTGATGATTATGATTATGGCTTACAGCTATTGGAAACAAAAAATTCAATATCTCAGACAATTAGAAGATTGTGAAAAAGTTCAATATTGGAGACTCGTGGTGTCACACTCGAATCTGCTAATTAACTCAAGACACCTGCAGAGATTTCCTGAGCATTTAAATGGTCTCTCAGTCTGGTTCAGTGGACCACATACTGTAAGGTAATTGCTAAAGAAGCTGGCTGTTGCTGAATCCAAGTACAGTGAAACCTCGGATTACGAGTATACGCGGTTTGCGAGTGTTCCGCAAGACGAGCAAAGATTTGTAATAAATTTTGACTTGGAAAACGAGCATTGTCTTGGTTTGCGAGCGCCGAGTATCATGTATCACGCATGCGCTTCTTGCTTTGACGCCGAGCGTCACGTGATCACAACTGAGCCAACGATTTTTCTCTCTCTTGCGCTGCGGGTAATCGTCTCCCCTGCTGGGTCTTAGTGCTCGTCTCTTACTGGTATAATCAACATCCATGTGTGTGTGTGTGTGTGTGTGTGTGTGTGTGTGTGTGTGTGTGTGTGTGTGTGTGTGTTTTTCTTTCTCTTGCACTGCAGAGTGTGTGTGTTATGTGTGTACGCGCGCGTAATTTGACACCATGCCGGTTCACTGTCTCTCTCTCTCTCTCTCTCTCGCCTTTAATGTGTAAACCGGCAGGGTTTCAAATTACGCGGGCGCACACACACCACACACTCCGCGGCGCAAGAGAGAGAAAACACATATACACAGCGCCCGTTATCTGTCTAGATTTATTTTTACTTTTTTTAAGGTAAAGTGCAGGTTAATTAGTTTAAATTTTTCTTTATATTTTGTGCTAATTATTTTTATGTATTTATTTTTTGGGCTGTGGAACGAATAATTAGAATTTCCATTATTCCTTATGGGAAAATATGATTTGGTTTACGAGTGTTTTGGAATACGAGCCGCTTCTGGAACGAATTACGCTCATAATCCGAGGTTCCACTGTACATTAATGGAAAGTTGAATGGGAGGAAAAAAATGTGGTAGAAAAATGTGCACAAGCAACAGGGATAGCCTTGAGAGGATTGTGAAACAAAGCCCACTCACGAGGAGCGGACTACAGCTGGAGTCAGTTCTGGAATGTTGCTCAGTGGGCCAAAGTCCTCTTTTCAGATTAATTTTGCATTTCATATGGAAATCAAGGTCTCTGTGTCTGGAGGAAGAGAGGAGAGGCACAGAATGCCGGTGTCAGTGATGATTTGGGGAGCCATGTAATCTTCTGGTGTTTTATCAGGTCCAAGGTCAGCGCAGCAGTCTACCAGGACGTTTAAGAGCACTTCATGCTTCCCTCTGCTAACCAACTTTATGGTGATGCTGATTTCATTTTTCAGTTGGACTTGGCACCTGCCCACACTGCCAAAAAAAAAATGCTTTAAGGACCATGGTATCCCTGTGCTTGATTGGCCAGCAAACTTGCCTGACCTAAAGCCCATAGAGAATCTATGGGGTATTGTAAAGAGGAAGATCCTGACAACGCAGAAGAGATCAAGGCTGCTATCAGAGCATAAAATTATGCATAATTAGAGGCTTGGCTGATTTGAGTGACAGCTGCATTGCAGGTTTTCAACCGCTAGCTGTCTGTTGTGCATCACTTTAGCTAACCAGCTAACTGGAATTGTTGTAGTTTAACTTGCCACAAGAAATGTACACAGGACGACATGTAGGATATGGATGACTATAGCATTTTAGCTAAGCTAAAGCCACGCTAGCTAGCTTGTGGTAGTTGAGGTAAGTGGGCAGAACCAGACTGCATTTCTTCCACCCATTTGCCGCATTATGGGTTTAGGCGGAGTCAGAGATGACCAAAGCTCCTACAGCTAAGTTTCAAAATCGCTCTTCAGTAAACCTGTAGATGACGCCACTGACGGTCTGTCCTGTTCTTTTCTGTAAGTCTGTGGGTCTCACACATTCATTTCAATTCAACACCAAAGCTCCAAAGTTTACCTCCAAAGGTTGCTGAACGTTCTGCATCCTCACTGAATGTCAAAGCGGCAAATATTAAACGCTGAACTTTACAGAGGCCAATTTGTGTCCTGCATATCTCAACATGATATCTCAACATCGCATCTCGTGATTAAAATCCATTTCCCGTGCTGGGTTTTGAGCTCATTACAACTCGAACAAATGACCATGAGCAAAAAGCGCACGAATTTAACTCCTGCCCATCAATCATATTCATTATATTCAATGTTTCTATGGTAATTCCTTGTCAACCTGCTGGAAGAGATCTAACGCACAAAATCCATCACTATGACGGACAAAATTGCTAACGAGAGACGTTCAGAGCAGGCCTGAAGGTAAACATTGCCTGAACGGTTTGCTACAACATCGATAAGAAACCTTAATTATTCTTCACAAGACCTACGCACAAGATGATCTGGTCCAGAAAGGAAACTTCATAACCGTGAACAATCACAGTCGCACACAACACACTCACACACACACACACACACACACACACACACACACACACACACACACTCGACGTGAGGCAGATAATTGGTTGAGCAGCAGGTTCATTCGTGCGTATCAGGAAAACGTTGATGGTGGACTCAGAGAGAGGAGGCGAGAGGTGATTATTGGGGGTCCAGATAATTGCAGGAATACCGTAAGGAGGTGTGTGTTGACTCGTGTGTGCATGTGCGTGTACAAAGTGTTGAGAGACAACAGCAGACAAGATGGCACACACTGTAATTAGAGCTTTATTTCTGAGACCATCACAAAATCTTGTTTTTTGATTAAATAAACAGCCCACAAGATCCTCTGCTACACCGTAAACCAGTGGAGCATTATTTATTTTATTTTATTTGCGCTACAGTGCCCTGTAAACAAACAAACAAACAAACAAACAAACAAAAAACGAGTATAATCCTATACAGTTCCCCATATACCCTGAGGTATGTTTAAATTGTGAATCTGATTGGCGTTGCGTTATTTACTACAGTAGTGTAACTGAACACCACATGAAGTGAGTACAGCACAATAATTTAGCCATGTGATGCTCAGTGTGTGGTCTTGTTGCGTCCTCAAAAATATTAAGCTGCAGCCATTAATTTACTATATTAAAGTGTGACACCCCGGAAATATGGTTCCAAAAACTTTCAAATATTACCAAGTTCACATGCACAAAATTTGCATTAGGTATAATTAAGGTCATACAGTATTTAAGCAATATCACACTCGAGGTAATGCCACAGCAGCTCCACAAACACCATTTATTATCAACAGATTAGGATTTGTTTCTTTATTTAATCAGTTATATAAAACTGCTCCACCTACACATATCCTTCCGCACCTGGCGGAACTACAGTAACTAACCGCGACTGCTGGAACTGGCGGGCAACAGTTAGCGAGCGACAGTTAGTGTAATTAATACAGGGGTGAAAGTTCTCAGTCCTGAGAAACTTTTGAGATTTACTTTATATTTACTTTTATTCCACCTTACAATATCAGGTTCCATTAACTTCTGGGTAAATAGCGTTGGAATGGAATTTAGGGTGGACAATCCCTCTTTCTACACACCAGTTAGAGAGGCATTTCAGATACAGCCTTTTGTTAGATGGTACTTAACTTTCTATCTCAGCTTAGGCATAAACAACACACAAATGCAATTCAGAATGACTTATAAGATGACATAAGATTATCAGATTTGCTTCTGTCACTGGGTGTGAATGTGTGTTTTGTCAGGCAGCTGCTCTCTCCTCAGTACTGCGGACCGTACAGACCTACTCTCACCCACGCTGAGACACACAGTTAGTGTCATTAACCACTGTTAGAACATCTGGGGTGGCCAGTGATACACGTCGCAGTGCTGTTACTGTCTATTATCAACGCTAGTGATAATAACCCACAGTGCTAACCACTATGACATCGTGCCGTCTCTCATTTGATGATGAAATTAATTAAACAGGAACAAATGTTTTACTGTGACAGGGTGCGAAGTGCCTAAACATCTGTCATCATCTGCACCTGTTTTTCACTGGTTCATGACTTAGATGTTCATGACTTAGTTAGATGTTTTTTAATGATTGAATGATTCATAGGTCACTGTGTGGTGTAACAAACAAAAACCATTCCTCAGAAACTGCTTCGGTACAGGGACTGGACTGGACATGACAAGAGACAAAAGGTCCTTCAGGAAGCCTGGAGAGCTATTCCTCAACACTACATTAAAAACACAAGAAAATCTGGAGCGTTGGAAGCAAAATATGAAGACATACAGTATGGGGTGAGACACAAAAAAGGCTAAAGAGACAGACATGAGCCATTTTACTACGCTAAAATCTGGAAGAAACTCGACAAGGAGCAGAAAAAATCCTCACCTGATGGTGTGACAGTTACATCATCATCATCATAAATAAGATTTATTGATGATTTTGTGCTCCAGGTCAAAGCCGTCTTCGAGAAGTTCAGTTTCATGATCTGATGATTTTATAAATTCCGTTCTGTTTTCACATTAACAATTCAATCAGACTTCATCAAGTAAATAAACAGTTCTGCGTAGCTCAGTAAACTCCTCCAGCCTTCAGAAGACACATATCCTGGCAAAGTGATCCGTTTGTTCGTGATTGAGGACAGAAAACAACATTAAACACAATCCAGCTGAGGTGCCATAAGTTCTGGTTTGAGACACACAGCTCTAACACACGTGGATACACTCCATCACATCCCCAACACGCTCTGGTTCTCGCACTGAAGAGTCTGAGCACTGATGAGTTCTGCATTTTTAGCTAATTTCAGCTCGCTAACAGAAAGACTGTTCAGTTTCAAATATTACGTAAATTTCAGTTTAGGCTCAGGCTGGTGCAGACGCCGTGTGATTGTTATTGATCATGTAGGATGTGTTAACTCACAGTATAGGTTTAATAGATCTTCCTGTACAGCCTGTACGCTTAAAGGGCCAAAATTCATGCCGATTATAAAATTAGTGGTGGGACGACAGATTCAGGGCAAATATCAGGCTTTGTGCTGCGGGTAAAGTAATTATACTTCTGGGTCAAAGTGGAGCTCCTGAAAGCCTCTTGTCAGAAAAGCAGCCAGGACTGCACTTTTTCATTGTTGTGTTTTATTCCCCAACCAATTAGGGAGCAGCTCATGGAGATAATGAGGGAAAAAACTAAAGACATAAAGTAAAAACAAAGATGGAGGACAGAGTCAGACGCAGATTTAAGTGCAGGTTAGCTTTTCATTAAAAAGGCACTGGCAAATATTTCCAAATCATGAAGCACAAACCATAAAGGGTCAAGACAGTGAGCAAGTGCAGAATCCCAACAGTAGGCAACAAGGCAAGATCAAAACCTACCACCTACTAATACAAGGTTTAGTAAGTGAGTTTCGAGGATGTCACATTGAGAGAGGGTGTGTCTCAGATTTACAGAACCAATGTTTTGGATTTTTCGGTTCTGTAAAAGCTGCTTTGCAACAATTTCTGTTAAATTAATGACAATTTTATAATTAATAAATAAATAAAACTGAATTAAATTGAATTGAATTCCAGGGCTGTAGCCTTGAGGGAGTGCACTTGAAGGATGATTGTCATAGAGTTGCAACCCCGGCTGTCCTAGTTTGAAGGTCTCCTCCAATGCGGCCTTCTGTCTCCTGACAACAACAGTGTACACTTCACCGTCCAAACTATCCCAATTTTGTTTGCTAGAGAAGAAAGAGAGCGGACACAGGACTAGAGGATATTAAAGATATATAAAATATAGAATATTTGATATATGAATATATGGTTGTAGCCCACAGTGTGTCTGGGAGGTTTCTGGTGGATTTCCACGAGAACAAAGTGCTGGTGAAAATGGGTCGGGAAAAATGGGTCAGGCTGAAAAAAAATCTGCCTCCAAAGCCACAACAACCCCCAATCAGTTACACCGATCTTTATTTCACCTGATAATAATATAATATTATAGCACAACAAAGAGCAAGCTAGGCTAATTAGTTTGCTAAGGCTGGCTTGTTGTGGTCACTATTTTAGTCATGAGGTTATTGTTAGCTTTAGTCTACAGTACATTTTGCTTTAGGAAAAAAAAACACTGAAGATATCACTCTTTTTCTTTAGTGAAACTTCCATAGAACATTCTTTATAATGTGCAAAATTCAATATTGTTGTGCTGTAGCTTAATCACACACGGCCAAAACACAGTATTGGTGCTGATTTAATTTTTTTATGTTGTACAGTACATATACTATAATACAGAAAATGCGTGTGCCATTTCTCTAAAACCATTTTGGAGTGATGATTTTTACGTGTCAACATTATACTGTCCCGCTTCAAACATTAAAATAATAATCATTTAAAATGCAAATTATTCATATTTCTTTATGAGTATTGATATTAAAATTGGTGTAACCATTCAGAAGCATATGACCTGTAAAAATTGTTGCTAACATTAGTTTTTGGTAAAAGCTTAAAAAGCTAAAGAATTGTAGTGTCCGTAACCATGTCAAATTCATGTTGCAATATCTTAACAATTTTGCAGTTTAGAATAATATTTTTTTTCAGGTTTATGTCTTTTCATGTGAAATCTAAATTGGCCAAGTTTCATCTGAATGACAGTTAAGATCGTTGAAAGATTTGACAAAAAAAACATAAGACACTAAAACATAAAATGGCAGAAAATTTTATCTAGCAAATGTGTTTCTTTTTATGTGATAAAAATATAAATGTGTGTGTATAATTACAAAAAATGAAGAGATAAGGATCAGGAGATAAAAAGTGTTATGAAATTTTTTTTATATGATCCTATCTGAAAATCTTTTCACCTAGTTGAGAGACATTTTAGCACCGATGCCATGTTTTGATCGACAGCTTGTGTACAACATGAAACAGTTTGGGTAAAACAGTCTGAGCGCGCGAATAACGAGGACAGATTAAACACAACCTGCACTTCATGAACGGAAATTACTTACAGTGACGTCTCATCTGGTATGCTAGTTCTAGCTAGCTAGCTAGCTTTATACACTAGCAAAGCATTTCTTAACAAAAACACGTTCACTGTAAATGAAAAGCGTGCTAGTTAGGGAACAGGTGCTAGTTATGAGTGACAAGATGTTTCAAACAACATGACTTGAGCATGTAAGCAGGGATCAGAGAAGTCAGGTCTGGAATTTAATTATCAGCAAGTGCTTAGCGTGCCACGCTAATTAGCATACTAATTAATTTTCATTTTTAGAGTCATGTTGTTTAAGTGAGTGCACAAGCATGTGGGGTGAAATAGTTGCACTGTTTTTTTTTGTTTTTTTTCATCTTGTTTGCTTTTGATGAGGACATTCTTGAGCTGTGATTACTGTAGGTATTTTGTAGCAAAACTGTAAATTATTATTTAATTATGGTTGAAAACTTTGAAAACTTTTCTAGTCCATTTGTTCGGTTTATTAGTTACACATTTCCTTAAATGCTGCAGATTGTCAGTAAATAGAAAGAGTGAGTAATGGAGCATCAAACACGAGGCTCAGGTTTAAAACCTAAATCTGATTTTATTCTAATACATTATTCGTTCCTATGGTAACAGCTGGTTCAGAGGGATGCTGTAAATAAAAGGATTTTCTAAATCGCTGTGATGGTGACATTTTATGTAAGCAGCTGTTCATTAGGTAACATGTTTCTGGAAGGAGTCTCCAGTGTCAGTGCTTCTTTAAATCAGTCAGAGCTGTAAAGCTGTACCTTGGGGTTTTGCTGACATTTTCAGGACACAGGATTTTGTGCTTCTTTGTGGTTGCTCAGTAACAAAAGATGATAAACTGCATTTTTCTTTCAAAGGAGAGAAAGAAAAGAGAGGCTGGTGAGGGAATGTACATTTTAAAAAGTGTGGTTGTTCTTTAATATTTAATAAATGGCAGTTGTAAGGGGAATGAAACACTTTGATGACGCCCTGTCATAGGAAAATAATTAACTTGGTTTTATTCCTGTTCACGTTGGCGTATCGCTCCACATACAGTAGGTGAAAGATAATAAATGCAGAAGAACATGCTTTAAACTGAGAGTAATGCTGATAGATTTATTCCCATGCCAGTTTCAGTGTTTATAATTCTCTAATATCTCTGTTCATGCAGTCTGTAATTATATTAATTCTGAATAAAACATTCACGTCATTATAAAATGGACACTTTGCTCTTTCTCTAGCTTCGAATTAAAGCTCTTTCACTCTTTAACAAAACGGAACCAAGCGGCTCCTGTGTATCGCCTATTCCTCACCCAGTTCTCTACCTCATCCACCTATCTTATTTTTAAACACACTCTAAAACAGTCCAGCACACCCCCAGTCCCACGCGCGGCGTCCTCTATGTCCCCGGGTGTCTCTGTTGGCGTCGTCGCATGTTGATCGGCTGCTTGTTGAACTTCTCCATGATTTCTTTGATGCGTGACATGTTGGAGCGAGCGAGTCTGAAGTCGCACTGTGTGGCTCCGATGTCGTAGCCGACTTCGCACACTTTGCGGGAGAGGCTGTAGCCTTCAGCTCGCACCGTCACGCTGTACTCCCCCGGGTTCAGCAAACGCCAGTAATCACCATCAGCGGCTGTAGGGAGAAAAGACAGAACACACCACGTCATTACTGCGCTTGAGACCAATGACACGTCCCAAACTTTTGGACTCATTTTAAACGGCCATAGCCTGAAGATGCTACATCTTTATACATGATTAGCTCTTAGATACAGTACGTGGTTGTTTTGAGTCATACACCAACAGCTTTCTATCGACCTGACTGACAAGATGATATGTAAATTTTAAAAAAATGAACGAACAAACACGAAATTTGTTGTTGTTCTTCATGTTTCTCTGTAACTAACTGAGTAAAGCACAGTGCATCTGCGTACACATCAGTGTGACAATCTGACAGGCCGGGTGGTTTAAGAACTAGATGCCAATCAGACACTATGTTGAGTCTAAATAGTGGGTTTTAATAATCCTGGCTTAAACCTGACCTAGGCCTGAATTAGGTCTTAAGCCTGAATTAGGCCGCCTTAATCCTATCTAAAACTAAGCCTGCCTTACACCTGACTTGAGCCTGATTTAAGTCTTAAACCTGCCTTAAGCCATAATCCTGACTTAAACGTACCATCATCTTGCCTTAAGCAGGACTTAGGCCTACCTTATGCCTGTCTTAAACATGATTTAAGCCTACCGTAAGTGTGACTTAAGCTACCTTAAACCTGCATTGAACCTTAATCTTCTCTTAAACCTGCATAATCCTAACTTAGGCCTTCCTTAAACCTGACTTAGACTGGAATTAAACATACCATACACCTACTATAAACCTGTCTTAAACCTGATTTAAGCCTTGCTTATACCTGATTTAAGACTTCGACCTGACCTAGGCCTGCCTTGAGCCTGGCTCATCCCTTAATCCTGACTTAAATCTGACATACAGTAAGCCTAACTTTAGATCGCCTTTAACATGTGTCTCTAAACCTTTCTTACGCCTTAAGCCTGAATTTACACTTGATCAAGATCTCACATGTTCTTGCCCTGTTGCTCAAAACCTTACCCAGAGAGTAACCTCTGACCTCTGACTTTGGCACAAACATGAATTCCACATGTTCACAGCAGTGGAATGTTGGAAACTGATGTCATGAGAACCCTTGCTAAAGCTAACTCTAGTTGAAACACAATACGTTCCGGAGGCGGAGCTTTGACTACACAGTTGTGGGAATGGGGGCGGGTTCAAGGATGGGAAAAAAAAAATCATTGAAATCTTATTTAACACCTAATTAACATTTAGAGACTTAATCTATGCACATTGTGACAGATATTGCTTAATGCACCTTTAATTAAATTGAATTATGCAGAAAGAACAGTAGGTAGCCATAGCAACCACTGTGCAGTCTACTTCCACTTGTTTAAAGACTTGGTGGGAGAGGGATAGCACAGCTAAAGCATCTTAACCTACGGACACACACAGTAACACAACCTGCTTCATGTCTATAAATACCTTTGATTGATCTGGTATGTACAAAAAGTGTGAAGCATGGTGTTGGTAGCATCACGCTCAGCGTTGCCTGTCGGGCTAATCTCCTCGCTCGCTGGTCGCGGGTTTTGGAGGATGTAGCTGTGCCACATGCTTCCTGTGTGTGTAAGAACCTTCCTCGCTCTTGGAGGCCACTGTTGCACACACAGCCGTTGTAACTGCCATCGTTGCTGTTCATAATCAGCTCAGGGGATTGATTTACTCTGTGTGTGTGTGTGTGTGTGTGTGTGTGTGTGTGTGTGTGTGTGTGTGTGTGTGTGTTTGAGTATGTGGGTATATGTGTGTGTGTTGGGCATCTCCAATCCATAATAAGAGCGATGACTCAAGCTGTAGGTTTCAGGCTGACACACAGCTTCAGGAAAGCCAGGCTTGCAGTGTAAGTGATCCTACACTATGTTTCCAAGAAACAGCTAAAAGCTGGCAGAGATAAACTGCTTCTCCTTTTTGTGCATCCATCTGCAACACAATACGCTTTTTACACTGGCGTTACGCTGCATTATCTTGGCCTGGTTTTGTTCTCGAAGACAAAAATCACACAGTGTATAAACAAAACAAAAAAAAAACGAAATGGCAGTGATTTGAGAATGGAGGTTTGATAATGTTGAATGTGAGGATCGTTAGAGGATCTTCATTATATAATCTGACATCAAGAAGACACAAGAGTTCAGAGGTTGTTTGGATCATATCAGAAGTCACTAACTCTATTTCAGGTCAGTCTCTCATACTCTATAGCGCTTATCTTGTATACAGGGAGGCCAGGAGCCTATCCAAGGGCACTCGGGGTGCATGCTACCAATCCATCGAAATGCACAAGAGCACACAACCACGTACCCACTACAGGCAATTAAGAAACACCAATTAGCCTCTTCATGTCTTTGGACTGTGGGAGGAAACCAGAGAACCCGGAAGAAATCCATCAAAGCACGAGGAGAACATGCAAACTCCACACACAGTCCCGAGGCGGGAATCGAACCCGGACCCTGGAGGTGTGAGGCCGCAGTGCTAAACAAGTATCTGTATAAATATAAAACATGATACAGTCTGTTTGTCCATCAGTGGCTTTGTTGCAATGTTTATCCACTCAAGAATTTTTAGAAAGACAGCGAGACAGAATTTGTGAGAAAGTGCCGCCATGTTGAAAGTATGAAACATAATATGTGCGTGTGTGTTTTTTTTACAAACTTATTTATGTATTTATTTATTCACAAATTTAGGTGGAAGTATGCAAAAATTATTATTTACATTTTTTAACTTTATATGAAGTGCATCATGATATTAAATTTTTATCAGGTTTGCTTAAATTAGGGCAGAGAACACAACAAAAAAAAATCTTTTAAATGTATTTACATCAGAAAATCTACAAGGAAAAAATAACTTTTTTGAAATTCTTTTCATAGTCACTCATACTTCAAAGTCATTCCTCAAACCATAGACAAGCGATTACACTGGCACAACGATCCTCATCATTAAATAATCATAAAACAGTGCTAGCTAAACTATGTTAAACCGTGCTAACGTGAACACTATGGTTTAAGTCCCGCCTTTAGTGCTCTAGGATCGGTTTGCATTTCACGCTCAGTAATAATTTGACCAATCACAGATCAGAGCGAATCCTTGAAATCGATCCTAATACACAAGGCAGGATTTGTCTTAAGAAAATGAGAAGTATAACAAATAACTAGCATAAGCTTGCTAACAGATCGTTATCAGAATAGATGATGGTGGTTAGATAATTAATGAATGATTACGAGAGTCAGTCTTTTTAATTTTATTTACTAAGAAATAAATAAAAAGAAAGAGTCCTTCTAGAAACAAACAATTTATAGATTAATGATTTTAGGAATTGTCTTGTAGTGACGCTTCTTACACCGACTCAGATATACTCTCACACATCCAGCCACGTTTTATGTGATTTTTTTTTTTACCTGGGATTAGTACTGAATACTTAATTATCAATCATTAAACATTACAAAACAGGAAAATAACGATGAACAAAGAACATTGACTACATGATGATGAGATGATGTTGGTGGAATGGCCCGAACACAATGTTGCAAAAATGACAATATTAATAGCAAACCGATCAAGACTCGAACTCCAGACAATGAGGTCACTGGACCACTAGGGGGCGTGATATAAGCTGCCAAATGGATAATAAAAATTTGTTTTTATTTCAAATCTGAGATTTGTTCTGTGAAAATTCGATGTTACAGTGGAGTAAACTGGGATCTAAGACACATCTCACGGTAAAATTTCTGAAAGGAAATGAAACAGATAGGCGGCATCACAACACTAAGAGACGTGTGCTATGAGATACACACGCTGTGTGTGGGAAGCTGTTGTGTCTGTCTCAATCGCTGATCGGAAATCGAATACGTGTTAGAAACTTAGTGAAGAATGGAAGAGGTCGGAGGTCATGTTAATGGATGTGAAAAACTCCAAAGTAAAGGTTACAATTACGTTGTTTTGAGGTTGTATTTGCAGCGTTGCGTTTGCGTCACTAATTCAACATTATCGCACCGTCATTTTATCAAGTCGTTCTAACTTGGACCGTGAACATCATAACAACATATACAAGTAATTTACAACATTCATCTAATGTCAGGATTCCTGCTGGAAATGTTTATTTAATCTCTAAATTGTATGTGATGAAACATGATAATACAAAATTTTCTAACTAAATAATAACGGTTTTGTTTATTAATACGTTTTTGTTTAATAAAAGCAATGTAAAAGTTTGCATTCCCAGTTTCATTAAAATCCCGATAATAAAATAAGAATGTTAGTAAGGGTACCTGAGCGCACGTCGTGGTTGATGCCCTCCACACTGACGATGGCATTAGCGATGCCTTTCCCCTGCAGGTCCCTGACCACGCCCTTAATACCTCGATGAACCTGAGAAAGAGAGAATCACAAACCACTGAGTCATTTTCTACAAGTTCTGTCTCCTTAAACATTAAAATTATGCAGGAGGTGATCAGCTCCAGTTCATATTAATGCTGCTGAATAATCTTCGGTGACATGGGCTAAATGCTAAGAGCTAAACTCAAGCATTTTACAGACCACACATTAGATTAGATTAGATTAGATTAGATTAGATTAGATTAGATTAGATTAGATTAGATTACTGTCATTGTACAAATGCAATGGGATGCTGTACAGTTCCATTGTCAATTAAGTCAGACAAAAATTGGTTCACAAACACAAAACAACACTCATAAAAATAATAATTTTCTTTCAGCATCACGGGACAGGTAACAACATTCATTAAAATATAAATTATTTTAATTGTTTCATTTAACTCATGAGGAATTATTTTATTATGACTTAATTCATGATTAATTCATAAATCGATCCTTTAGGAATCAGTTTACTGTGTCTGATGAATTTTAATATTTATTTATTTATTTGTTTGTTTTTCATTGTTGGCCACGCCCCCCTCACTGAGACTGACACATTTTATTTCATTTTATTGCTTCGTATCAGTCTCGCTGAAGGAGGCGTGGCCTCTGTGTGTCAGTCTCGGTAAAGGAGGCGTGGCCCCTGTGCATCAGTCTCGGTAAAGGAGGCGTGGCCTCTGTGTGTCAGTCTCGATAAAGGAGGCGTGGCCTCTGTGTCAATCTCGGTGAAGGAGGCGTGGCCTCTGTGTGTCAGTCTCGGCGAAGGAGGCGTGGCCTCTGTCTGTTAATTTCACTGAAGGAGGCGTGGCGTCTCTACCTATCAATATAAGTGAAAGAGGCGTGGCCTCTGTGTGTCAGTCTCGGTGAAGGAGGCGTGGCCTCTGTGTGTCAGTCTCGATAAAGGAGGCGTGGCCTCTCTGTTAGAGTCGGTAAAGGAGGCATGGCCTTTTTGTCTGTCAATCTCACTAAAGGAGGCGTGGCCTTTGTACCTATCAGTATAAGTGAAGGAGACGTGGCCTCTGTGTGTCAGTCTCACTGAAGGAGGCGTGGCCTCTGTACTTATTAGTCTTAGTGAAGAAGGTGTGGCTTCTATGTCTGTCAGACAATGTGAAGGTGGCATGGCCCCTGGCCTGTCATTCATAATGAAGGGGGCATGGCTTCTCTGCATGTTATAGTGAAGGGGGTGTGGCCTTGTTCGTTTAAATTGATCTAAATTCATTTGTATTTAATCTTTTATTCAATTCATTTAATCTAAATATGGATGAGATGCTGCAAGTCTGACATTCATCACTTCAGCACATTTATTTCTCCAGACCTGGAACAGATGCTGCAGTGAATGTGTGAATGTCACGTAGGTGGAAATGTCACTTAGCTTGTAACTCAGGATTGCAGTAAAATGTGTGTGTGTGTGTGTGTGTGTGTGTGTGTGATACCACACTCCCACTACTAGCATTAATCAGATTTACTCCATACTGAGTAGAAAGCTGTGTAATCTCCAGCTTAACCATGTTAATCATCTGAGGAGGCAGAAAACCTTCATCACCTCTGAGCTCGTCCTTACTGCAGTCATTTACTGAACATACTGTACGTGTGTGTGTGTGTGTGTGTGTGTGTGTGTGTACCTGCTCCATGAAGACGAGCAGAGACTCACGGTTGTTCTCCCACTCCTCGGGCAGCTCGCTCTCATGAGGAAACTTGTCACAGCCCACGTACATGGACAGCTCGAAGCAGTTGGTGTGGAGGTAGCTGAAATCATTCATACCTGAACAAACGGACACGTGCTTGTAATAATGCGCAGATCAAACCGTGTACCATACACACGTCCATAACACACGACGCGCTCTGGAAACAAACTGCTTCTGTGGACGTATGATGGACCTCACTCCGTCACATCACTGATAATGTGGCTTATTCTTAATAAATATTCTCTTCATTTATCTTTTTTTTTTAACACCAGCAATTAGAGATAAATAACCAGCACAAGTCCAGCTTTCTGACGATTCATTACGGTTGCTATGGTTACATGAACAACTCCTCATATATTTTGAACATTTTACAGATGCTGAACTCCGATGGTTTATAAATGTTCAGGATTAAAGTAAATCAACAGTAACGAAGCTGTGTGTTTAAAGGTTTGGGAATAAAAACTTTGACTCGTCTATCGCATATATTGCGGATTAGCATGATGGTATGTTAATTTATTAGTATTTTTTTAAAGACTCGATAGTCTTTGAACAATTGTATGACATCACACAGGCAAACAAATGAATTCTGAAAGCCGTTTATCCGTTTAAACGCCACTCACTCCCCGCGGCCGTGTGCCAGGACGCCCCGTTGATGGTGCCGTCCTCCTTGGCGAAGTCGTGCGTGTGACACACCCTGCGAGTCGGGGCCGTCATCAGCCGGTGTGTGGAGGCGTACGAGAACGCCAGCCAGCGGAACACCAGGTCGTCCGGAGTGGGCGTGGCCCCCTTCACAACCCCAGTGAGTCGAGTCCGGTCGTAAGGGTAGGTCACGACCAGCTCGCCGCCCTGAAGGTTGCCCCCCAAGACGAAGGGGAACTTTTCCATCCATCCCAGCAGTGCCCGCGTCTCCATGGCAACCTGGCGGATATTAAGATATTCATACAGTATAAGTGGAAAGAGAACTTGATTACCAGTGCTGGATGAGAGCAGACTGAGAGTAATCTGGATTAAGTTTTTAATGAGCTGTGATTAAAATACTGTTCGTGTGCATGTTCGTACAGTAACACACTGCACTATATCCTGGATTCTGATTGGTCAGAAGGTGCTGATTCATTTTCCAGAACGTGAGCGCAGGTTTGTATTAACGCACATGTATTGTCATTGTGTTATCGTTTCTATAGCGACAACTCGTACACAGAAATGCGTACAGCGGCCGCTCCGGATGAACAAACGTTTATTTGATTTTTTACGGAAGGAGTCTCCAGCGTCAGCGCTTTGCGACAGTACAGTAGCTGCGAATAAAGCGAAAAGTCGAGATGTAATTCCCGTAGCCAATCACATTGCAGAAGGCGGGACATAACGGGAACCCTGACGTTAAAAAAAACAACAACAACTATAAAATAAAATGTATTTATAAAAACAGTTAAGCTGGAATCAGTTAATCAGAATGATCGCAATAAGATTGAAGAATTAGTGTCAGAGGTATTTAATTATTAAGAAGCTTCCTATTTGAAGATACAGTAGGTTTATTTAAAATCGATTTACTAACCAGATGATTAATTTTAACCGGTGTATATTTAGACTAATTCATTAATCACTTGTTATGTCTCGGGTAATTTTATAGCAGGAGAGTTAAAGCCGGGGCCATGACAGCGATCAGCGCTGACTGTGACTCACACACACACAGAAATAACCACAACAGCTGCACACACTCTCCTAAACACCAGCAACTCTGTGTGTGTGTGTGTGTGTGTGTGTGTGTGGAAATAAGCACCTCGAGAACTGTGCACCAGCCTGCATCTATTTTGTAATTACAGCTGCCATGCTAATGCAAACACGCTCTGCAGGGAGCGCGGCGTTTCTCCTTCCCTTCACAGCCGCGTCGTTTCTGACAGAGACGTCACACCAGCGACTCTCAGCAGCGTCCCGTCCTAAATAATCACCTGCTTTGGTTTGGTGAAGAGGGCTAATAATGCTGATAGCGAAATAAAAAACTAGCCATGTTAGCATAAAACCGATCGCTTTATTCTGTTATTATCGGCAAAATCCTAACGTTCGGTTTCTCTTATGATCTCAGTACATAGACAGATGTTGAGTATAATTTTATTTACGACTCAGCAATTCTGTGCTGCAACATATCTATAATGTAATGTTTGTTTTACTGACGTTCGGACTGCAGCGCAGATGAAACCAGGGTGCTGATGGTCAGGCAGAGCGAGAGAGAGAGATCAAAAAGATCAGGACTAAAGAGTGTGTTTAATATACACGTCCTTTAATCAAGAAAATGTGCAGCTGAAGTTTTTAGACAGAATGAGAGAAAGTTAACAGAGTGGCGGGTGTTAATGAGGCTGAAAGTGCGTATTAGTTTTAATGAAATGATGTCTGTGTACAGAATAAACTGCTTATCAGAAAAGTTCTGTGTGTGTGTGTGTGTGTGTGGTGTTAAACATGATGTTGCTGCTCTTAAAGTCTTAAAGTTTATTTATTTTCCTAGAACTGCATGTCCTGGGTTTTTTTCAATAAATACCAAAAAGAAAGGAAAGAAAATGGAAAAAAAGAGGAAAAAAGAAAGATAGTAAAGAAATAGAAAGAGAGAAACAAAATGAACACAACAAGGTAAAGGACAAAAAGAAGAGAAAGAGAGAACATGTACAAAGAAAAGAAATGACAGAAAAATGTGGATAGTGAACAAAGAAAAAAGAAGCAGTAGTAAAAAGATAAAAAAGAAATGGCAGGAATGTTAAAGAAACAGTTTTCTATAATAATAATAATAATAATAATAATAGTAATAATAATTACCATGGTAACATTAAAAAGAGCTAAAATTTATCAACTTAAAATATAGTAAAAATAAAGTTTTTAAAAAATGACAAGAAAACCATAAAAACGTTATTTAAAAAAAAGATGAAAATCATCTGATTGGAAAGAAAGAATGCAAAGAAATGAAAAGAGGAAAAAATAAAGACAATGTGTTTAAGGACAAAAGATGTAAAAATTAATAGAAACAGTAAGTGTACAAAGAAAGAAAAAAAGAAACAAACAAACAAACAAAAATTTTAAGAGGAAACATTGACACTGAAGTCTCTTTCCAAAAATATTAAAGAAACACCCTTTGTCCTTAAAAAAACATCATCATGATAACAGTTACACAAAAATAATCATAATTTATAGTTTTTTTACACAATCAAAAAATATCCAAAAAGAAAAAATAAATGAAGGAAAGAAACTTAAATAACAGAAAAAATAAGAAAAAAAAAATATATATATAAAAAGAAGCAGACAGGACGGAATAATTGAACTAAAGAGAAACAGGAGCAGAGAAAGTGTAAAAAGAAAAAAAAAGAACAAGGAAAAATAATGACAGAAAAGGTGCAAAAAAAAAAGCTAAAATCGAAAAGAGGAAAATGCTGACACTGGAGACTCCTTCCATAAATGTTGCATAATGAACATTTCCTTAAAAACATAATTCACTTTTAAATCTGTTTTATTATTATTATTATTATTATTATTGTTGTTGTTGTTGTTGTTGTTGTTGTTGTTGTTAATGAGCTGTACTGTAGACTGAATATTATATTATATAAGTGCTTTAATTAGAAATAACCCTGTGGTTTGGAGCTGCTCTCCTGTCAGAGCTGCTCTTCCCAAAAATGAATCAACACCTCCTGAACAGTCAGATTTAAGAATTTTACATATTTAAAAATCTATATTTTATCCATCTGTCTCTGATTAGCTCATGATTAGCTTGTTGGATCTTTGCTAAGTCTCGCTCCTAGCATAGCGCTAGCGAGCTGTTTGTTTGTTTGTTTGTTTGTGTAAAAGCTCGTCCGGTATTGACTACAGCTTGCTGGAGTCTGCGTGCCGTCTGATCGTCTGATCCTCGGCTTGCAGATCGATGGTGATGTCTGCGTGCCCTTTAGGGCTCGTCTGCTTCGTTCAGTAAATCCCTGCACTGACATCTGCTCCGGACTGATATCAGATCAGTACTTGTTGTATTGCCTGGGTGCATGCGTGAGTGTTTGTGTAGAGGTGACATTACCGATCCGTTTTTGGACTGGTACCACTCAGGAACGGGTATGTGGTGGTTCTGGAACTTGCGCGGAACCCATTTCCGAGCCTCGGCTTCCCAGAGGATTTTGGTCAGGTCGGGGAAGTTATGGTGGATGTCCATGCCGTCCTGACTCCACCGACCCAGAGACCATCCGCTCAACTCCGAGCCCTGGGAACACCGCAGCTTATAGTGTGGAGCACGTCGTCATAGCGAGGTGCTTATTATGGGATGTATTTAGAGTCGGGACAAAAGTTAAGTCGAAGAGACGGAGAAATACTAACTAGGATGATGAACGGAATGCATAAGGAAACAGCAAGATACTCATTTTATTTTTATTTATAATCATGCTCAAACATTCATCATGAAATCCTAATGTATGTTCTGCTGATTTTAATGGGACAATATCAATAATCAGTTGATACTCGTGTATATCAATGTATTTAATATGAAATGGGCATTTTATTGTGTCTTTGAATGTACTGTAGATAGGGTGTTCAAGTCAAACTGGGACTTTTAAAGCAATCACCAATTAACAAATAGCTTTTGTGTTATTGTTAATCCAAATGAGCCCATTATTAGTGTGTGTGTGTGTGTGTGTGTGTGTGTGTGTGTGTGTGTGTGTGTGTGTGTGTGACATACAGCCTCCGCAGCCTTGTCGTATCCATCTGGGTTGACCGATGGCAGGAGATGGATGCGCGTCTCCTGGACCAGGCGTCGTATCCGTTGGTTGCCGGAGCGATACTCAACGCATAGGAACTGCATTAAGAGGAGGAGGAGTTCACGCCCCAGCACCTCGTTACCATGGGAACCAGCCGTGTAGCGAAACTCCGGCTCACCTGGAGGAGGGGGGTGGATGAGTCATACCTGCGAGTGTGTTTTGATGAGTCATGGTAGCACTTTTGTTCAGAAGGCTGTAAAGTGTGTGTGTGTGTGTGTGTGTGTGTGTGTGTGTGATTATTTCTTACCCAGCTCATGTTCTCCTGGATTATCCGTTATCTCTATAGCATAGAGTTTCTGGCCGTTGTAGCTCTTCCCGATGTTATAAATGCGAGTTATATTCGGACACAGTTCGTTCACCACCTTCATCAACTGCAGCAGAAAAAAATATATACATATATAATTTACATCCTTTTTTTTATAAAATCCACTTGTCTTTCAAAATATTCTGCAAAAAAAAAAAAACGATGCTTATAAAACCTGCACAGATCTCACGCAATGAAAGAAACAATCCACGTGGTGCTGAAAAAATGGGAAAAATAATCAGCGACATCATGGTGTTAAGAACCCGAGTTAGGGTCCTGAATTTGATCTGGACCCAGTGTGACCTGGAGATGTGAGGACATCGCAGGGGAGACCATAAGGACGTTCATCAGAGCGTCATGTTGGAGCAGTGTGTAAGTTATTGACAGTCAGAGCAGAAGAAGGAAAAGATGTGTAGTATTTAAAGTGGGACTTTTACCACCTGCGTAACTTGTGTGCCTCGCCTTCCCTTTAGGTCCCTGTTAACAGGTGAGTCGACAGGACGGGAAACACTGGAAGGAAACAACCTTTTATGCGGTTCAAGAGGGAAAAAATGCAGCAAAAGGGTTTGAAAGAAATCTGAGTGATTGTTGATGAGTCTTGATTATTTATGGCGGGTCGTGAACAGAGGTGGAAGGTAACTGACTTTATTTCTACAAACATATTTCATGTAACTTTACTTGAGCAGTTTTATTAGCGGATTCTCTTCACTTATAATATCTGAACTCTGTTACCTACAGTATCTACAGTGGTGTGTGTAGTATTTGAAGTGGGAATTTTACCACCTGCTGACTATTATGCATAACTGTGTACCTTGACTTTCCTTCATGACACACCTAATAATGTACCAGGTGTTTCAGACAGTGAAGAAAACAGCATGTCTACCTTCAGGAAGCAGAGAAGGAGAGAGAGAGAGAGAGAGAGAGAGAGAGAAGGGTATTTGACTATAAAGGCTCCTGTGAGTGAATACCAGTCCTGTACATTTTATACTTTTACTCAAGTACACAAGTAAATCAAGGACTTCTGCTTTTACTTGAGTGAAATTTTCAATAGAGAAACTCTACTTTTACTCACTTCGCCCACCACCTTACTGTACTTCGCCCAACTCTGACCACGAAGTGTCAACAAGGGAAAAAATATTGAGTTTGTTTCCACACCAAACCTCAGCCTCCATCTCTATGTAAAGTTTTAGCTTCGCATTGGTTTTTGATGACAGTCAATGCTGTACTGTACATATTATAGGGGGGGGTCAAAAGTTTTGAGAATGACACAAATATAAATTTTCACAAAATCTTCTGTTACTCTGGTATTCCTAATTACAAGCATTTCATAAGTGTCAAAGGCTTTTATTAACAATTACATTACATGTATGTAAAGAGTCATTAATTGTGGTGTTGATTCTTCTTTTTCAAGACCCTGACATGCTGTCAATCAACTTCTGGAGCACATCCTGACTGATGGCGCAGCCCATTCTTGCATAATCAATGCTTGGTGTTAGTGTCAGAATTTGTGGGTTTTTGTTTGTCCCCTTGAGGAAGTTCTTAATGGGATTAAGGTCTGGAGAGTTTCCTGGACACGCACCCAAAATGTCAACATTTAGTTCCCTGGGCCACTTAGTTTTCACTTTAGCTTTATGGTGAGGAGATCCATCATCCCGGAAAAGGCATCGTTCATCACCAAACTGTTCTTGGATGGTTGGGAGAAGTTGTCCTCAGAGGATGTTTTTGTACCGTTGTTTTTATGACACTGGACTGATGGTAGCGCTCCAAACATTTGGAAAGGGGATTCATCAGAGAAAATGACTTTACCCCATTCCTCCGCAGTCCGGAATATCAGTTTGTCCCTAATGTTTTTCCTGGAGAGAAGTGGCTCCTTTGCTGCCCTTCTTGAAATGTATAAAGAACAGTACAAAAACATCCTCCATTTTGCTGTCAAACTGTTTATTTCGGGTCAACATTTCTTGGAACCGGTATGTATGACAGGTTGTTTATTATTACATTTAAACAAATCATGTACAGTTTGCTAACTTGCTGCAGTATAAAAGGAATAAAACTCTCCAGTATCTCTTTATTCTCACATCCCTGACGATGACCTGAACACCTTGACGCCTTGAACTCTGAAGCTATAACTGCACAACTGGAGTGTTATATTTCTTACTTAATGCGTATTATTAATTAAACTCCAATTTAAAAGTCTCCGGAAGAGATAACCGTGCTGTGGTCTCACGCTCAGGCATGCTGCAGATTTTTCATGATCCACTCCTACAGAGAGAAATGGGCGGACTATATTAATTAGCCTCGTATCACGACAACGATGAGGAAAGAACCGGTGCAGATGAAAGATGAGCAGCATCCGCCTCTGTGTTCTAGAGCTCAGTCTCAGAGCGCTTTAACATATGCTCTAAACAGAAGCAGGGCATGCTGGGACATGGCGTGGCGAGCTGTCAGCCTGCATGCGGAATAATGTACTTTTGATGCTTTGTTTTGTCGGCCGCCCGGATGTTAATTCATCAAAGCAGACAGACCAGGATTTTAATTAAGCACTTCATTTCCACATTGCAAAGCTTTTTTTCCTAGACGTTTTTTTCCTAGACGTCTGTGTTTCTCGATCGGGCGTGTAGGCGAGGAGCGGGGATGTCACCGAGCCACCGGTTACGTGTCGAACAGCAACACTGGTGTGTGTTTTAGGAGGTGTGTTGCTACAGGTTGACATGTGATGATCATGTTCATGTGCTTCCTGATCTACACAAATCATTAGCAAAGTAAAACAGCATGTCGGGGTTAATGAGGAATAAAACGTGATTGTGAAAGTCTGTTATTCTTCATATACTAAAGCAGATCGGCAACAGTTACGGTGTTTTATATATCAAATAATGATGTTTTTTAAATCCATTTATAGTTGTTTAAAGTTATGGATATTCCACAGGAAATGTTGTTTCCAGTTATAGAACGGCAAATTATGTCTAAACCAATCTAGCATTCACTTTATAGACAAAAACGAAAATTGAAAAAATATATATATATTTGAGTCTGAGTCAAAAATCGTTAATTTAATTAACTATTAATTAATGGGCAAAATCTAAAGCTGAGGCTAAACTAAAATAATAATAATAATAATAATAATAATAAAATGTCCAATAAGTGTCAGCTCTCTCGCCAGGGGAGGAGCTCTTCTTATATGAGGTCACATTAGGGGGGGGGGAAATCTGATTTTCTTCTTTAAGGTCCAGCTAATAAAGATATGGAAAAAGGACGAAAAGCAGCAATTTTCTCTCAAGACCTTGTACAATAATGTGCCTTTTAAAGAAAATTCCAAATTTGCTCTCAAAAGCAACATAGAAATACTCAGCAGCTCAAATAATCTACATGATATGATTGAAGATTAAATATTTATTTAATGTTTTAAATAACCATCATTTTAAAGCTGTGAAATCTGATAGCTTCTATAATCCACCAAGTGAATCAGCGTGAATGCAAATCATTGTAAAGGTGATGGAGGTCTGGTGCGGTGGTGAGGGTCGTTCTTTACCTGCCTCATCTCCTTGTAGTTGTGGTGTCTGAAGTCCAGCTTGTCCGTGGTGGTGATTTCATTGCGGCGGTGGTAATAATTATTAGGATCTGAAACATACAGGCGTGAGGATTTGATCCAAAGGCACAACAACGACCTTCTGTTATTTTAACACTTTAAATCGAGAGGTATGAACTTACTCGAAAAAATCTCAACCTTAGCACTAGAACTTTTGGAACTACGGTAGAATTTTACTAGTATTTTCTCCCAAAATATGTTTGTTCATGCCTACTAATGTTAACCCTACATGTAAAAAATGCTCCTCAGGTGTCGTTAGTATGGTTATGGGTTCTAGATTTCTAACAGAGTTCTACATTACAACACTACATAAACACTGCTCCGTCTTCTCCACCGTAAGAACGCCAGGGTTTTTGTGTTACCTGGTAAGGGGCATCCCAGTACCTCCACCCGCATACAGATGCTGCCGTGGTTGTACCAGGAGCGCGGGTTGATCCGGATGTAGCGCGCTACCACAGGCCTGAGGAATTTGTTCAGCACCGGGATTTCCTTCTCCTTATTACCAATGAACAGCTACTGAGGCAAGCACAGGCCATGACAAATACAAAATCTACTTTAATTCATCATCCGCAGGGACAAAATATGTTAAAGAGGAACATTTTAATTGTATTGAAAAGAATTATGTCAAAATAATAGCTTTGTTTTCGTTGCTTTAGGAACCATTTGTGAGTCAGTTTTAGAGTCCACTATGAGGCAAAGATTCAAAGAAAGAGTCTGAATCAAGCTATACATCGATTATACAATAAGTCTGAGTCAAATCATATGTCCACTCCGGAGTCGAGTTACTGTATAGGTCCACTTTGAGTTTAAATTAAGTCCAGAGTCCATTATGACTCTGAGTCATTTCATATTTGAGTCAATTGCAGGGTCCACTTTGAGTCTGAGTCAGGGCACAGATCCAGTATGAGTCTGAGGCAAGTCAGGTCACAGATCAAGTATAAGTTGAGTCACATGTCTACTATGAGTCTGAGTTAGTTCCAGAGTCTCCTTTGAGTCTGAATCATTTTAAGACATTTTGAGTCGGGACATACTGTACATTCTTCCCAAACAGTAAAACAAAACGGCGTTTATCGAAAAAAATCCACAATAATCTCCTTCGAACAGTTGATATTGAGATGTATATCTGCTCCTTCTGCTCTGTAAAGCTTCATAACGGCTCTAATCTGAGGTGCTGGTTGTTAATTGGTGATTTCTGAGGCTGGTGACTCTAAATGAACGTCTCCTCTGCAGCAGAGGTCAGTTTTGGTCTTGATTTCCTGTGAAGGTCTTCATGAGGGACAGTTTCATCATCATGGAGCTCGATGGGTTTTACAAATGCACTTGACACAATACTGTTCTTGTAGGAACTGATCCAGAACAGCTGAGCTTCGTGTCTTAAAATAACATCTGACCATTGTTTGTTGTTTGTTGTTGTTGTTACATAATTACCTAATTCCAGATGTGTTTTTCAATAGTTTTGAAATCCGCAGTATTGTTGTAGAATGTAGAAAGTAAATCTGCAAGTGATCCCAAACTTTTAAGCGGTAGTGTACATAGTGTCATAGTCTATTAAGACTATTTATATGGCCACCATGAGTCTCCGTCAAGTCACAAGTGCAGGATTATTTGAGTCAGCTGTTCACCCAAAGTTTGAATCAAATCACATGTTAACTGACTTTCATTTTATATCAAATGTGCACTATGCAGCTATGTCAAGGTCAGAGACTGCTAAGAGTCTGAGTCAAGTCACATATCAAGTGTAATTCAAGTCAAATGTCTACTGTGAGTCTGAGTTAGTCCCAAACCCTGCTTTGAGTCTGAGGCATGTCACAGATCCGATATGAGTCTGAGTCAGGCCATACATTCATTATGAGTCTAGTCATAGGTCCACTATGAGTCTGGGTTGAGTCATATATATACAGTATTTAATATGCATTCGAGTTAAGCCCAGAGTCCATTATGAGTCTGAGTCTAGTCATAGGTCCACTACGAGTCTGTTAGGAGTCGTACATCTACTATAAGTATGAGTCCGTTCTAGAGTCCACAATGAACTTGAGCCATGTCACAGTTCCAGAATGAGTCACCTGATCACCTTAAGTTTGAGTCACATGTCTACTTTGAGTTTGTCAGATGTTCACTACTAGGCTGAGTTAATTCCAGAGTCATTGAATTTATTCAGGAATAATGATTTTCCCCTCAGTTTTCTCACCTTCACCTTCCTAGAACACTACATTAATGGTAGAACTTTACACAGCTGTAATTGTTAGCAAATAGATGATCAGCCCCACTGTGTCCCAGCAGGGTTTTAATTGAAGTGCTTTGATTCTTCAAGATGGTGCACACTTATTTACAATTACATCTCCCACTAATTAGGTTTGCAAATGAGCGTGTAATAAACCTGATACGCTCTTCAGAATCGAAGGCAATCACAGGATCGGATCAGTAATTACAGTGACAATGATATTCTCCGGCGTAAGAGGAACTGTGTCTGTAATTAATTAGAATCTCTTTTAATTAGCATCTCAATTAATAGAAAGGATTAAAAGGTTTGTAAATGAAAAAGCAGATAATGCTCTAATAGAAAATAATCAGCCTGGAATAAAGTGATCAACAATTGCTGAGATGGAGCGATGCTAATTCTAGAGTTTGAGACAGAAGCCTGAGCCAAATTCAGTCAATTCAATCAGGTTCAGTCCTTTTAATTGATTCAGACTAACATTAGACCTCTAAATTGACTCATACAGGCCGTGTGACATGAGTCAAACTTACAGTGGATGTAGAACTTAGTGGGTGTATGACTAGATTCTGACTAAGGAATGTGCGACTTCGTGGACATGGGACTCGACTCAGACTCAGTAAATTTGTGACTCAGTGGAAGTGTGACTTGGCTCAGACTCATAGTGAACATGTGACTCAGTTAAAGTTTTAAGCGGTACTCAGACTCATAGTGAACATGTGACTCACTGGAAGTGTGACTCGACTCAAACTCATAGTGAACATGTGACTCACTGGAAGTGTGACTCGACTCAAACTCATAGTGAACATGTGACTCAGTTAAAGTGTGACTCGACTCAGACTCATAGTGAACATGTGACTCAGT
>JAQQZT010000006.1:25505515-25517930 GCA_030068275.1 Clarias platycephalus | reverse complement strand
TATTTGGATTTTTACAACATTATTGTTGAAATACACAGTCCTGAAAAAGGGGCGTTTCTTTTTTTGCTGAGTGTATAAGTATTTAGACAATTTTTTTTATCTAAATGTTAATATGAATTACATAGAACACAGTGCAGTGTAAATGAGAACTTAGAAACAGTTTATTTTAAGAAAATAATAGATAATGTGTGTGTACAATATTATTAACATAAACAAATTCCCCCCAATTTTTCATTTAAGATCTTAGATTTGTAACATTTCATTTAATTCAGTTATTCTTAATGTGTATTACGAAGTTAGTTAGTACGGTGTGTGCTGTAGCTCTTGCTTTAATAACTTAGCTCCGCCCACTATGATATCATTTTCCTGAATTAAAAAATCATGCTTGATCACCATTTTAATTTCCCAAACCTATTAATTCCTAATGCTCCATTTCATCTTTTTGATGTCTTCATGTTACACACACACACACACACACACACTCCACTCTGTTGGACAAAATCACACAGAAATTTAATTAAACTTAATTATTATTAAATAATGTGTTAAATTATTAAAAGCATGTATGAGGAAAACTTTATTCTAACCAGCAGAAACCGGAGCTAATCTTATTAATGTTTTTTTTTTTTTTCATATCAGCTACATACCAATGTTTACATACTGCACAATATGTATATTCTCACTTTAACTTTCATTTATCAATATATGCATCCATCTATTTCACATTCTTCTTCTTCTTGCAATATTTATACAGTTTATATATATTTACAGATATTTACTAACAGACTATTTCCATTTATTATCATTACAACAGTTTTTATTTTATTATTATTTTTGATTATTATTATTTGCCTCGATCTGTCTGTACTACTCTGCGTGCCTTATATTGTTTTTTTTTTGTTTTTTTTATTGAATTGATTCCTAAAGTCATTACAGCTTCACCTTTGACACGGGAGACTCCTTCCATACTGGCCTCATGAACACATTTCTCACAGGTTTATGCAGACTGTTAGCTGTACACATCCCTGTGAATGAGTGGTTGCCATAGAAACGATAAATATTTTTTTAGAAAGTCTGGCCTCTTAGAGCTGTAGTTGGACCAATCAGAATCCAGGAATGAACAGTGTCGTATCAAAAGGAACTGTAACAAACAAACTTTTGAAGATACATTTAATTAGAACCTTAAAGTGCAGATGTGCGGTTTCTTCCAGCTGTTGAAGCAATTGAAGGAAAAAAGTCCCAGTGTTTATCAGCCAGCGCCAAGCCTTAAGCCCTCCGCCGTTCTGCTAGACAAATTAACAGAATGTCTTTACACCACACACTTTCAGCTTCACTGCTCTTTACATAAACAAGGTTATTATTATTCCTGACCGCCAGCGTGCCGCGGGTCCATCGTCTCAAACCCAAGCGCGGTGTTTAGACATTCTTTCGCAGGCTTCAGACTCCAGTAGCTGTTAAATGAAACAGAAATGTCCCAGACGTCCTCTGGAGCCGTTGGACACATAAAAAAAAATAAAAATTAGGAAAAGAAATCCCTCATGGAGGAGCCTCAGTAATCTCGCTCCCCATCGGAGTGTCATTAATCTGAGTGAGGTGTGACACGGGAAAGGGTGATATGATAAGATGTTTTTCTCTGGGAGGTCTGTGGGGAATGTGAGGAAGTGGCCACTAAAACACCTCCAACATCAATATCCGTTACGTGAGACGTGATGTACCAGGGATTTATCAGATGAAATACTGCTGCTATTATAGAGACACACAGCGTAATACACAGAGTAATGTCAGAGCCGGATACTCTAATGGGGAAGAGTGTGTATCCTGTTGAGTGCCACCTGTGAAGTGCAGAAAAAAAGAACGGTGAGAAGAAGAGAAAAAAAGAGAGAAACAGATGAAGGAGTGTTCAAGGATTAGGAACAATGAGGCGTGTAACGCATTGCCTACTCCTTTCTGGAGCTGTATTTGGATTTAAACCCAAAATGGCAGTGGAGGGATTGACAGGTGGACAGATGTGATGACAAAAGGACAGATGGATGGATATATGGATGGATGGAAGGAAGGATGGATGGGCAGATGGATGGTATATAGTTGGATGGACATATGGCAGGATTGATGGATGGATGGACATAAGGGAAGATCAGGAGTCTGATGGCTGGACAGATAGGAGGATGGATGGTAGACAGCTGGATGGTGATATGGGAGGATGGATGGATGATAGATGGATGGATGGACGGACAGATGGTAGACTAATGTATGGATGGATGAACTGATGGATGGTAGATACTGTAGTTAGATGGACAGATAGGAAGATGGATGGATGGATGGATGCTAAGTGGATGGATGGACAGAAGGAAGGATGGACAGATGGGATAACAGATGGATAGATGGAAGGATGGACAGATGGTAGACTGATGGATGGGCAGATGGATGGTATATAGGTGGATGGACATATGGTAGGATTGATGGATGGATGGATGGACATAAGGGAAGATCAGGAGTCTGATGGATGGACAGATAGGAGGATGGATGATAGACAGCTGGATGGTGATATGGGAGGATGGATGGATGGACGGACAGATGGTAGACTAATGAATGGATGGATGAACTGATGGATGGTAGATACTGTAGTTAGATGGACAGATAGGAGGATGGATGGATGGATGCTAAGTGGATGGATGGACAGAAGGAAGGATGGATGGTAGACACCAATTTCGAACGAATGGTTAGATGAATAGATTGATGGACAGATGAATGTTGGAGGGTGTGATGGAAAAAAAAAACACATTTTAATTAAGTATTAATATCATGTATATTGTAGACGCTTTAAATACAACTTGCCTGTTGGATTGTAGAAAGACGAGGCTGAGAACAGAACAGAAACAAACCGAGTGTAGTTTTTACTGAATGATAAGCTGGAGACATCTGGTGTGGGTTAGATAAATATATTCAGTAGGATTAGAAAAATTATAATTATTGTCAATGTAGAGATCCTCCTAACACATTATTGTTTGTTCGCACCAGTTTTCGCAAAAAATATAAACAAATTAGCAGCTTTGATAAAGGGTTAAACTTTCACCTGCGCAACCTGAGGAACACCTTTCCGCTACTGTAGAGTCCGAATAAATGTGATTTATAGTCTGCATGTCACATTCCACACACTGGTAACAGTGTAGCGGTTACGACAAACGCGCTTTTGAATCAGAATGTTGCGAGTTCAAATCCCAGCAGCCCCCCATCTGCCACTGATTGACCCTTTACACAAAGGCCCCCAAGCTGCTATTCAGAGGGAAATGTCCTCTGAATAAGGCAGTCTGAAAAGTGCCAATGTAGTTTTGTGGCTCCCCCTTGTGGAGAAAGTGTGAAATGCCCTTCCATTTCCACAAATTCTACAGAAAGTACAAGAATAATCATAAGAAAAGGGACGAGTTTTTGAAGTTGGATTCCCATTTGTTTTGAACCCTGAATCTCAGATTATGGACTGTGATTACAGGACGACTCGGAGCTGCTTCAGAGAATCATGCTTTAAATGAGTTTTACTTCTTATAAAACTAATTGAGGCTCAACGTTGCACTGAAATAATAATAAAAAAATCAAAAGTAGTGTTTCCCTTTCAGAAAATCTGAGAATGGCTTTAAGATCTTTTTGCTCTCATTTATCGATTTCTATTTATCCGCTGTTCAACATTGAACACTTAAACAGGACAGATCTCTCTCTCTCTCTCTCTCTCTCTGTGCCAGGTTTTTTCTTTTTTATTTCACCTTTAACACAAATCACCAGCACTTGAAATACTGTAGTTTTAAAAAGCACACATACACACACAGCTAAATAAACACACTCAGCTCTGTATTTCTCAATAATCTGCTTTATTTTAAAGAACAGGGCATTTTAACTTTAAACTAGATTTCCTTTAAATTTCACACTTTAAAGTGTGAATCCTTTACACACTTCAAATTCATTTTTAAACAGCATTCAAGAGGTAATACATACAACTCAGCAATATACACACACACACACACACACACACACTCCAGCATAGCGCCCACTTTACACACATTCCATCAGCAGTATAAATTATAGTGCAGTAACACGTTCAGTTCTCAGTAAGGTGATTTAACTTGACCGTCCTTCCAAATCATCAGAAGGTTTGTAACATTACTGTGAGATTTTTAAACCTCCAGGTGACGTGTGCGTGTGTGTGTGTGTGTGTGCGCGTGTGTGTCGGGTATTTATCCTAAAAACGAATGAAAATTAAAATTTACAACAATAACGACACCGTACACCGGTCTCCCCTCGCACAGCTCTCTCGAACCGCGCTATCGAACCGGCGTTCTTTTTGATCGTCCACACCCGTCTGATGTCATCACTGTGACTGACTCCGCCCACTCCGGAGTCGACACCCAGAAGCTACGGTGTTGTGTCACTTCAGCAAGACAGCCGTGTAACAGTCCATCTTTTAAAGTGTGGGACGTGTCATGTGGCTTAAATATGCAAACAAACACAGAGAACTCTGAAAGCTCCGCCCCCTCAACAGAGGAAAAATAATAACTAGAGATGGAAAATTCCTGAAGAAATTTTAAGTGTGTCTATGCGACTGCCGGGTCAGATAGCCACATTCTAATGATGATGCTAGCAACATGCTAATATAGTTAGCATAATGCTAGCAACATGCTAATCAGCTAAACGTCATGCTACTAACACTAGCATCAAGCTAGGAACATTCTACACATGTTTTTAGCGAAATGCCACTAAAGTTATCATAATGCTAGCGACATGCTAATAGCATTAGCATCATGCTAGCGATGTGCTGCTAAAATTAGCAAAATGCTAGCGACATGCTAATATTGTTAGCATCATGCTAGAAAAATGCTAATCATGTTAGCATCATGCTAACAGCATGCTAATGAGGGTGCTAGGGGGCGTGGCTTGTGAGCATGACGATAAATGCAAAAGAGTGATTGGTTGCCGGAGTTAAATGTGCTCTCCCCCGTGTCTCTAAGACAGACGGATCCACAGTTACATCAATGTTAAGTCTATGGGCCCAAACAGACACAGAGAACTCTGAAAGCTCCGCCCCCTCAACAGAGGAAAAAAATAACAATAATAATAATCCACAGTGAGAACTCCAGCAGGCATCAGCGTTCACACTGACCACGACCCATTCGTACCCAGGAGCGATTAACTCCCAGAATTTCAGAGGCTCCGCCTTCTAGAAGGAGAGAATTTCAGAGGCTCCGCCCCCCACCAACTTCAAATATCTTCCCCTCTACAGACAGACCCCAGGAGGACCCCAAAGGTTCTTCCATCGATAATATGAACTCCAAAGGCTCCGCCCCCATACCGGCGAGTCCATAAATAGATTCTCAGACACGCCCATCAATCTACAGTCTCCTCGGAAACGTTTGAAGTCTACAGGTGTAGACGGACGTCTCGTTTAGAGACGTTTAGAGACTCACACTGACGACTCTAGATTACTAGAGACAGTAAAGTCGCGCGTCCTGTTGAAAGTCGCGCTGTGTGTGAACGCGAAGGTGGCTCAAACCGCAGCTTCTCTCGTTTGCTGGCTACGAGAGTCACGTTGGGTAAAAGGAGAACACGGCGCCGATCCGGACTCGTTTTAAAATGGAACTGAAAATGACTGAATAATGATTTATAATTCTCATTAGACATTAAAGACGGGAACGCGATGTTCTTTTCTAAACGTCTAGGAGTGACGATACCCGGCGGAGGTAACGTTAATCGATTTGTGGGATGTTTTACAGCCTAAAAACAATAAAACGATCTGCAGATTTAGTTTGCTTTTTTTTTTTTTTTTTTTTTTATAAAACTAACGTTGGAGTTTCAGTTTTAAAAAAAGTATTTTTCCACAAGACTAAGCGGAAGCTGATTATTTATTCTTCTAAAGCGGCGCCAGGTTCATAACAAACTCTCGTCTCGGAGATACACTACATACAGTCTTCATTCACAGTTCTGTGCAAAACCCTAAGCAGCTTTGATCCTAATCTTCACTTTAGTCCAGGGAGGTAGATTATCTTCAGGTGGATTTTCTTCATCGCGGTTTGAAGTGACTCACATGATTTAAGCGAACATGAGACACCAGCACTGGATCACGTTGTCTTTTTTCAGCTTTAGCGCTACAAGTCCGAGCGTCTAAACTCGCACGCTTCTATACAGGATGCTAATCTGGCGGCTAATCGCTTGCATTAGCGTCACAGCGCTAAGCATATCTGCTGTTTATTTGCTTCATGACACCCGACTCGAGTGTGAAAAAGCCGACACGAACATTTCAGATTTCTCTAATCACAGTTTATCCTAATCAATGCTAATGTTTTATTTTTTCAACAACAAAAATTAAATATCGAGCACTGTTCATGCTCAGTAAAACATTTTCTTTTCCTCTCTACTTTAGTCCTAGACTAAACAAAGTCCTTTTTTACATAAAAAAAAAAAAAAAAAAAAAGTCTGAGGTCAGAACTAGGCTCAGCCTAAAATAAACAGCCCCTCCCATACACACACACACACACACACACACACACATCTATACACTTCCTCAGTTTAAACACTCATGGGGTTTCAGATTTAAACGCAATTCTTGAATCGACGATCGCGAGACTTTTTAAAAGGACAGGATGGTCCTCTGGATGATCTCCGCGCACTCCCTGACCTCGTCTTCCTTGATCACGAGGGGCGGGGCCAGTCTGATGATGTGGCCGTGAGTGGGCTTGGCTAACAGCCCGTTGTCACGGAGACGCAAGCACACTCGCCAGGCGTCGTAATCTGGAAAGAGGACGCGAGTTTTAGTGTCTGGTTTAAAAATAAAAAAATTCATAAACACAGAAGACGTGAGACGATCAAGACTAGTATTTTAAATGTAGCTTCTGTGATTGGCCCGTATAAGAGGCACTCTGATAGAACAGTGTGTGTGTGTGTGTACCTTTAGTCTCCTTGATGACCAGGGCGTTGAGGAGACCTTTCCCTCGCACCAGTGCGACGACCTCTCTGGGCAGCTTGTCGAGCTCCGCCCTCAAAATCTTCCCCATTTTTGCTGCGTTCTCCGCCAGCTTCTCCTCCTCCAACACCTGATCAGATCAGAACACACAAAATAATTCATAACATTCGTAATCGGATGATGGATGGATGGACGGACAGTACGAGCGCTCCGACTGGAGGTCCAGAGACGGGGAGCGAACACACACCTGTAGGGCGGTGATGGCGACTCTGCAGGCGAGGGGGTTCCCTCCGTAGGTGGAGCCGTGCTCACCTGGTTTAATCGTCAGCATCACCTCATCATCACACAGCACTGCAGACACCTGACACACACACACACACACACACACACACACAATGCTCAAGAACTCACACTTATATACTTGGTCAGGTTCATTTTAAGCATTAATAATATTTAGGTTTAAAAATGTGTGTGTGTGTGTGTGTGTGTGTGTACTCACAGGGTACATCCCTCCAGACAGAGCTTTTCCCAGCATCACCAGGTCCGGCCGCACGTCCTCATGGTCTACAGCCAGCCTGCGTCCCGTACGAGCTAAACCCGTCTGCACCTCGTCTGCGATAAACAAAACCTGGAAAACACACACACACACACACACACTGTATTAATTGTTTATTTAATACAAATATTGTCGCTCCTGTAAGAAGGGTTCTCTGTGTGTGTGTGTGTGTGTGTGTGTGTGATTTAATGATTTGAGCGCTCTGTAGGAACCAAATGTCCCCAAAATGTTACAAATACCCGATTTGTGTGAAATTTAGAGTTTGTAATTATTATAATGTTTTGTTTTTTTTAAAGGTTACAGAATTATTTACCTCATAAAAGTAGGACGACTCACATGTGTGTGTGTGTGTGTGTGTGTGTGTGTGTTACTCACGTTGTTTTTGGTGCAGAGTTCGCGCACTTTGCGCAGATAGCCTTTGTCAGGTATCACAACTCCCGCTTCCCCCTGGATCGGCTCCACCATGAACGCAGCAACGTTAGGGTCCTGAAGAGCTTTCTATACACACACACACACACACACACACACACATGTTTTATTCCCCCATATCCTCTGGCTTGCTCCTAAAGGAGAAAGACTAATCTATTAAAAAAAATTAAATGACAGTGTACATTTACATTCATTTTAGCGTTGTAAATGTGTACAACGCTAAAATAAACGCGAGTCGTACGAGTCACATTCCCACAGCAAAAAAAAATGACTCCTGGAACAATGTCTTATGGACAGATGAGAACAAAGTGGGGTGGTTTGGCCTTGACAATGATGTGAAGAACAGCAGAAAATCTATAGGATTAAGGTTTTTGAAAGCCCTAGTCAAAGTCCAGACCTCAAGCCAACTGAAATGCTGTAGAGCATTAAGAGAGCGGTGTAAAAGCGAATGACCAAATAAATGAAAGTAATTTTGTAAAGAAGAACGGAATAAAATGAGAGTGAGAGACTGATAAATTCATACAGGAAACCATTCCTTCAGGCTATTGCTTCTACAAGTGCAGGGAATCTACAAGAATCGGAGAGGGGGGTACTTAGTATTGCCCACATTTTTCTTGGCTTCATGATGAAAGATGAAAAAGAAGAAAAAAAAAAGGTATACGCTCTTGTTCGTATTTACAAAATACTGAGACTGTAAATTAAACTCAGACGCTACGATCAGATGATTTTTATTGTTTTTACACCAAAAATAAAAAAAAACACATAGAACTAAAAGGGGGTGCTAAGTTTTATACGTAACTGTATGTTCGAATTTGAGCTGGTCGAATGCTGCTGTTCTACTATAATCCTACAGGTGGCACTAAACAATTAATTAACAAAATAAAAAAAAACATGAAATTGTGACTCGCGACCCTGTCTTGTTATAATAATGTATCGGGTGAATCGCGGTGACTCCCGTGCGTTTGTAGCCGCGTATGGTGCGAGGTGTAGTAGGTACTTCCTAGATAAAGTGTATCAAACTTGTGTAGACATTGTGTGGCGTTCGGGATGATTTTGTATCCCAGTTGTAGGTGATTACGTTTAATCTTAAGTTACACGTTATAAGTAATGCAAGTCCTAACGCGTTGTAGCTAAAGCGTAGCCAATCGCTCACCTCCAGAGCCGGGATGTCGTTGTAGGGCACAAGCTCGAACCCGGGCATGAACGGTCCAAACCCGTCGTAGCTGCTGGGGTCGGTCGAGGCGGAGATGGCTGCCAAGGTACGACCCCAGAAATTCCCCTCTGTAAGGAGAAAAACAAGACACTTCGTAGCAAACTTACGTGTTTTAACACTTAATCCTGGACTAGCATTATAATCTCAAAAATATTACGCTTTTAAAAACATATTCAACGATCCAAATAACATAATTTTAATAATACATTTTCATGCATTTTTTTGTTGTTTATACATCCCTGAATTTCTCTGCATTAACTATATTAATATTTATTTGCTTTGTTTTCAAAGAAATTCGCTTTATTCACATCTCTAGGAACACACTTGTATTCACTCAACACAAAGACTCACCCGCGAAGACGATCTTAGCCTGGTACCGCGGAACGCCCTTCACGTTATACGCCCATTTGCGTGCCAGTTTACACGCCGTCTCTCCGGCTTCAACCCCTATTTTTGGGAATAAGTGCAGGGGAGGGAAAAAGGAAAACAAACAAAAACAGAAAGATTAGCTCCAGTGTTACACAACAGGTTAATCATCAGATAATCTGCTGACAGACTTGTTCTAGAGCTAAACCTCAATCACACACATCAGATTAAGGCTGAGGAGAGTCAGGTGGAGGATACGAGCATGTGTGTGCCCGCAAGGTGTGTGGTGTGTGTGTGTGTGTGTGTGTGTGTGTGTGTGAGACCACACCCGTACCAGTCTCAGTACTTCTTTTAATTACCTGGTTCCTGATTATCCCTCACTGTCCTTTTCTCTCCATTCCTGTCCTGTTCTTTCCTTGTCTCTCCTCCCCCCCTGTCCTGTCCTCCACGTTCCTTCCTCAACTTTATTTCACTTCTCTCAAATTCCTGGTAATCCCCCCCATTCTCATTCCTCTATCGTCTTGACTATTATCTTGTCTCCACCTCAGCGCTCATCATGTTCTGCTTGTGGCAAGTACATGTTATTAATGTAGTACAATTTGTTTTACTTGGAGAGATATGCAAGAGGGGTGTGTGTGTGTGTGTGTGTGTGTGTGTGTGTGTGTGTGTGTGAGATAGAGAGAGACCTGTGTTCATAGGCAGGACTTTGTTGTAGCCGAACAGAGAGGTGACGTACTCCTCGTATTCCCCCAGCACGTCGGTGTAGAAGGCTCTGGAGGTCAGGGAGAGTTTGGAGGCCTGTTCGGTCAGAGCGGACACGATTTTCGGGTGGCAGTGACCCTGATTTACCGAGCTGTACGCGCTCAGGAAGTCGAAATATCGACGGCCCTCGACATCCCACACATGAACTCCTGACAAAACACAAAAGAGCGCATCATGATGATGATGATGATGATGATGTCACTGAGGAAATGTGAAGGTCGACTAGAGAGACACGCCGTGTGTGTGATGGCGTTACTGAATTATCAATTAAACACTCATTTACACGAGTCCTGGTGAACTGTAACATGATTAACGCTCCCGTTAAAACCTTCACATTTCACTGTTTGGAAATCTTAGTTACTGCTTTACCTCAGTGTTTGCAAAGTTTAACCATCACGGCGCAAAATACATGTTTTGGGCATTCTTGAGCAAAAAAAAAAATACATTTCGGTGCATATGTGAGTAAGAATCATCAGTTACTACATGTTTAATCAGTTAAATTAATTAATTATTCATCGTTAACATTGCTGACGCGTTAGCTTTTTCCTTTTTAAAATTGAAATATTTAATAAGAGTTCACATGTCAGAAAACTGCAAGTAAAAACAATGTCAAAAATCTAATAACAATCTAATACATCTGGTTCGGAGTATAAAAGCTTTATAGCAGAAATCGTAGTAAGAAAGCACAGGAATGAGTTAAACGTGTGGGCGTGTCTCACCCTGTCCTCGGCTCAGGGCGACAGGGAGCGGGTGGTAGTTGTGAGCGCCGTATCGGTCCTCTCTGGAGAAAACCTCCTCAGACGAGAGCGGCCTCTCGTCGCGTTTAGTGCGAGACGCCGCCGTCGAGGACGAGCGCATGCCGGAATGAACGGCGCGGCTCAGGGTGGGCGTGGCCCAGCGGCTCAGGGGGGTCAGCATGCACTTCATCGTGGTACCTGTGGACGAAGAGGGAGCACGGGCGTAAACACAGACGAAACAAAACATCATCGCTGACTCGCTGAGGATCCAGAGGGGGGGGGCTTTACTGCACCCACATGCCTCCCCGACCTAACACACACAATTTATTATTATTTTTTTTTTAAAGAACCGTTTTTTTTTTTTTTTTTTATGCTTTTTTAAAGGTTTTTCTAAGATTGTTAGTTTAATAATCATAATACGTTTACATTATTTAAAATAATATTTAAATATTCCCACACAGTAACACAAGGCTCAGGAACAAACCTGAACCCTGTCTGTGTGTGGGTGAGTGGGTGTTTATGTGGGTATGTGTGTGTGTGTGTGTGTGTGTGTGTGTGTGTGTGTGTTGGGTGCGAATGTTTTCACTGCAGGTCAGTGAGTCATAATTTCAAAATCCGGCCTGTCAAGTTTATATAAACAGCAAATTTGTGTTAACAGCAACATCAAGGCCAAAACAAAGGTGGGTGCCAATACTTTTATTTTTGTATTAAACTAAATTGAAGAACCAAAAAAAAAAATTCTCTTAAATTAACTAAGCAACTAACTAAATTAGTTAATTGAATGATCAATTAATGAAATAAAATTTACTGATCACAAGATTCCGTGGTCTAATTAAACAGTGATGAATTCACGCGGCGATGTACGGTGATGTATGCAGAGTGGAATAGGAAAATACTAAATTAATTCATTCATTAAATAATAAATAAAAGCAGAATTCATTTATTAAACACATTTTTACATATTTAAATGTGGAAAATTAAACGTTTAAAGTAATTTATTGACGTTAACAAATTTCACCATGAATTAAATAAGAGCGCTAAAATACAACGTCCGGCTCTTCAAGCTGCCTGAACTGCAAGTGCGCAAGTGCGCCCTGTGGTGTACAACTTAATAGATACGCAAGCTACAAAGTATTATTACGCAAAACAAATTTTGTAGGTTAATACGTTTCTAATCAACATTTTATAGCAATTCAATCAATTATTGATTATCATAATTGTGTCAATGTTTATTTTCCCTTATTATTTCATATTAATCGTTTATTATCCCTTTTTGCTATAATTGTCTCTTATAAAAATTTATAAATTTTTATAAGAAACAATACATATTGTATTTCTATATACAGTGGAACCTCGGATTACGAGCATAATTCGTTCCGGAAGTGGGCTCGTATTCCAAAACACTCGTA